>JAMWET010002825.1:25000-137308 GCA_024036415.1 Prochilodus magdalenae | reverse complement strand
GAGCCCAGCTGATATGACTATGGAGCCCGAGAAAGAAGCTCGACCCTCCCCCCCCGACCCCAAATCCGAAGCCGCGAAGTTCGGAACTGCAAACTCTGTACGCAGTCGTTCCTGTTCCGAGAGAGAGAAAGAGAGGAAGAGAAAGAGAGAGTGAGAGATGAGAGAGAGAAAGAGAGGAAGAGAGAGGGAGAGAAAGAAAGAGGGATAGGACTGAGATCTGAGAGAGAGAGGAAGAGAGAGGGAGGGAGAGAGAGAGGGATAGGAGTGAGATAAGAGAGACAGAAAGAGGGAGGTAAAAAAAGAAAGGGAGACAAAGAGAGAGTAAGATATGAGAGAGAGAGAGAGAGAGAGAGAGAGAGAAGAGAGGAAGAGAGAGGAAGAGAAAGAGAGAGAGTGAGAGAGAGCAAGGGAAGAGAAGAGAGGAGGTGGAGACTAAAAAGGACAGTGTGAACAGAGGAAGGAGAAAGAAGGAGGAGAAGGAATGAACTGCTCTGGAGAGAGAGGGCCTTGAAAGGAAGGCTGGTTCTTGGAAGGCGCTCTGAAAGTGACATTTCGGAGCACAGAGACGAGCGGAGGGTTCGGGGGGACTTAATGAGAGTGACTTTCTGCCACCACTTCAGGGAATAACCTTTACAGGGTCTTCTGACAACCATCCCTCATCATATCCCGCACCTCCTCCCTCACATCCACGGAAAACACACACAGGTGCACAAACAGCCCCCCGGAATTCCACACCAGCACCTCTCATTTCACCACACTCAGCCAACGCGGCACATGAAAGACCAGCGGCCGACTTCAAACGGGACCTCCAAGCCACAGGGCCATCATATCGATTCCCTTGTCTTTCATCTAAAGCGGCAGAAAACTAATTTCCGCCAATGGCAGAAGGATGGACGTGAAAAACGACAAGGAATAAACAGAATCAGACCTGATCGTTAACGAGAGCAGGTCACGGAGCTGGGAGAATCCGCAGAACCCATCCCAGCACTGTAGGTGCTGGAAAAAGGCCATACAGATCAATTACAGCACATAATCAATACGCTAACAGCTTAGCAACCCGCTCCTCCAACCGCTAACACTCAGCGCTAGTGCACCTAGCACGACTCACAGGCTTCAAATACGGCATACCATTCAAATTATTCCAGATTCATACTGGATTATAATCCCTCCACAGTTATTACCGTCAGACCGTAAACACCACACACGCTCCAGATTCATACCGGATTATAATCCCTCCACAGTTATTACCGTCACACTGTAAACACTACACACGCTGCAGATTCATACTGGATTATAATCTCTCCACAGTTATTACCCTCAGACTGTAAACACTACACACGCTGCAGATTCATACTGGATTTATAATTCTCTGCTGTCCACACCCCTATATACCGTCAGAACTGTAAAACAACTACACACGCTCTGCAGATTATAACCGGATAAATATAATCCCTCCACCATGAGTTATTTTACCGTCAGACTGTTAAGATCGCTCGCTACACACGCTGCAGAGATTCATACTGGAATTTATAATCCCTCCACAGTTTCATTACCGTCCAGACTGTAAACACTACACACGCTGCAGATTCATACCGGATTATAATCTCTCCACTGTATTATTACCCTCAGACTGTAAACACTACACACACGCTGCAGATTCATACTGGGATTATAATCCCTCCACAGTTATTACCGTCAGACTGTAAACACTACACACGCTGCAGATTCATACCGGATTATAATCCCTCCACAGTTATTACCGTCAGACTGTAAACGCTACACACTCTGCAGATTCATACTGGATTATAATCTCTCCACTGTTATTACCGTCAGACTGTAAAACACTACACACGCTGCAGATTCATACTGGATTAAAATAATCCCTCCACAGTTATTACCCGTCCAGACTGTTTTAAACGCTACACACTACACACGCTGCAGATTCATACTGGATTATAATCCCTCCACAGTTATTACCGTCAGACTGTAAACACTACACACGCTGCAGATTCATACCGGATTATAATCTCTCCACTGTTATTACCCTCAGACTGTAAACACTACACACGCTGCAGATTCATACTGGATTATAATCCCTCCACAGTTATTACCGTCAGACTGTAAACACTACACACGCTGCAGATTCATACCGGATTATAATCCCTCCACAGTTATTACCGTCAGACTGTAAACGCTACACACGCTGCAGATTCATACTGGATTATAATCCTTCCACTGTTATTACCGTCAGACTGTAAACACTACACACGCTGCAGATTCATACTGGATTATAATCACTCCACAGTTATTACCATCAGACTGTACACACTACACACGCTGCAGATTCATACTGGATTATAATCCCTCCACAGTTATTACCCTCAGACTGTAAACACTACACACGCTGCAGATTCATACTGGATTATAATCCCTCCACAGTTATTACCGTCAGACTGTAAACACTACACACGCTGCAGATTCATACTGGATTATAATCCCTCCACAGTTATTACCGTCAGACTGTAAACACTACACACGCTGCAGATTCATACTGGATTATAATCTTTCCACAGTTATTACCGTCAGACTGTAAACGCTACACACGCTGCAGATTCATACTGGATTATAATCCCTCCACAGTTATTACCGTCAGACTGTAAACACTACACACGCTGCAGATTCATACTGGATTATAATCCCATCCACAGTTATTACCGTCAGACTGTAAACACTACACGCCCTGCAGATTCATACTGGATTATAATCCCTCCACAGTTATTACCGTCAGACCGTAAACGCTACACACGCTGCAGATTCATACTGGATTATAATCACTCCACAGTTATTACCGTCAGACTGTACACACTACACACGCTGCAGATTCATACTGGATTATAATCCCTCCACAGTTATTACCGTCAGACCGTAAACGCTACACACGCTGCAGATTCATACTGGATTATAATCACTCCACAGTTATTACCGTCAGACTGTAAACACTACATGCATTTAAACGGTGTCTCGTATGGTCATGGTTCTATAAAGCCTGTAACCACAGCCGAGTGTAGAACCTCTGAAGAACCCCACTTTAATCCTGTAGTATTTCTCAGTGGATGGAGCAGAGAATCGCCGGAGGCGCGTAGGATTACCACTACAAACACTGCTGGCATTCAGCGCGCTGTTGACTGCAGTGTCGCATTTGTTATTGATTATTTTGACAGCAAATTTGAACCGAACACCAAACAGGAAGCTCTGAAATGTCAGGCCGTCTGCCGCTCACTGTACGAGCTTCGGGTTTGGAGCCCTTCCAAGCGAGGAGTTCACGCAGGTAAACTGGACCAGATCGATGCTGAAGGTAAATCAGAGAGGAAAATGCCACATCAGCTGCTGGAAGCGTCCGTCAGTGAACTTTGTTTCTACCAGCAGCACCACGAAGAAACACCGGAACTCCAAACAGCGCCGAGTTATTACCGCCAGCCTGATGTAGTTCACTGTGCTCAGAGCCAAACCTGGCATCTCCACAGTGCTAGCGTTCAGGAGAGGGGATAACGCCTTGCCTTTAAAGACTTTTGGGTCATTTCAATTCTTAATCAAATTCACATTCAAGGACAAGAGCACAGCGTTTTCAGATCTAGCCCAAAATCGATTTTTGACCAAAAATTTACCAAACATTATATTTATAAAATAATAACATATATTAATCACCACATCTGGCAGCTGTTAGTCTAGTTGTTAATGTAGTACGCATTTTTGTAGTTCATTTATTTTCTTATTTATGTCAACTTTTTCATTTATACTTTTATCTATTCCTTTATTTTTTTATTATTTTTTTGTTTAAAACATTAAAACATTTTTTTAAATTATATTTTTTCTATTTCCAGATTTAGTCACTGTTTGTGAAATGAGCTGTGCAGCCCAGCACACTCTTCTACAAAAAAAAAGACGGTTCTTCTTCAGTAAAGGCTTTTTGTTGTATCTAGAACCATGAGTTCTATACAGAACCAACTACATTCTTAAATAGTTCTTTGTATGGTGAAATGGACTTTCAGATTGATGGAGAATGTGATGTATATGGTTCTACGGTCTATGGTTCTAGCAACAAAAAATGTTCTTTTGATGTGTCTATTGTCAAATTTCACAGCCATGTCGATTCTTGTCAGTGGGTTCTGTTATGGTTATGATGCCAAGCTTGTACAAAAGAGAAGAACCCCTTGGGTGCTACATAGAACCGCATATACAACACTCCATCAGCCTCACAAACCATTTCACCAAGCAAGGAGCTGTTTAAACATGCAAATTGTTCCTTGAGTGTTCAAGGTTCTACATAGAACCATTGTCTTTATTGAAGAACCCTTGAAGAACCTTCTGTTTTAACTGTGTACTTAGTCGAGGATTTAGCCGGATGTTGTTTTGATATTTTTGCAATACATGTGACTTCTAAGGCTATAAGCAAACCATTTCCGGTAGAACCTCCACCCGACTCCAGCTGCCCTTGTTATCACGTATGCGGGTGGAGGGTCCGGGCAGTGCCGGATCAGACTGTCTGGGCAGGAGGCTACAGTTCATATCGATCCGAACAGAGCAGCTCATCTGTATCCATAGGCCAGACCCCCAGGGCCATTACATTAGCTGCAGGAGGGGCTGATGGATGGCTCGCTCAGTCCGAACCTTCGGGACATAAAGCACAGGAAATGGTTCAGAACATGGCCGCTTTGTTCCGGGAGTCTGGCCCACTTGACTTTGTGCTGAATGGCCCGTCTGGAAAACTGTGGGATTTTACGGCGTATAAAAGCAGCCTTGTGTGAACACAAAAGCCAGACAACGTCGTAGGCTGTGAGAGCGGAGAACGGCCACCGCGGCTCGACGCCGGCCTTCAACACCTCGCACTAATCCACAGAGTTATATCCGTCTCCGTTCATTCATTACTCCGGCAAGAGTTCCTGATCCGTACGTCAGGATCTTCCTACAATACACACATGACCTCCAGAGTCCGGCCAGCATGAACCGTCACTGCTGCGGCACCAGTAACCAGCATATCGTTCTAGACATCACCATAAACAGTACAGTCCTGAACTGTGGATCTGCAGTGCGCATCTTCAGGCAGCTTAAATATATACATATATAGCAATATTTAAGTGTGTTTATTTTCTCAATTTTTCTACTTGTTCTGTTTTGCTGTTTTTGAAATATAAAAGACAGAAAGAACAGAACTCGTTAATATAAAACACTAATTCATTTCAACCCTAAACTTATTATGCACTTATTAATCTTTCATTCTGTATGTACTAGGAATTATTTATTGGGTACTATAAATTAATCAGTATCTATTATGCATTATTCAGGATTTATGAATTATTCAGTATCTACTATGAATTATACGGTATCCACTATGAATTATTCAGTATCCACTATGAATTATTCAGTATCCACTATGAATTATACGGTATCTACTATGAATTATTCGGTATCCACTATGAATTATACGGTATCTACAGTGAATTATTCGGTATCCACTATGAATTATACGGTATCTACTATGAATTATTCGGTATCTACTATGAATTATTCGGTATCTACTTTGAATTATTCGGTATCCACTATGAATTATTCGGTATCTACTATGAATTATTCGGTATCTACTTTGAATTATTCGGTATCCACTATGAATTATACGGTATCTACTATGAATTATTCGGTATCCACTATGAATTATTCAGTATCCACTATGAATTATTCAGCATCCACTATGAATTATTCAGTATCTACTATGAATTATTCAGTATCCACTATGAATTATTCAGTATCTACTATGAATTATTCAGTATCTACTATGAATTATTCAGTATCTACTATGAATTATTCAGTATCTACTATGAATTATACGGTATCTACTATGAATTATTCAGTAGCTAGTGGGAGGTTTGTCATTAACTGTAAAGCAACATGGTTAACGAACTTAGACACTAAGGTTTTGGTAGGTTGTCATTTATTACCAGTTGTAATGAAGGTCTAACCTCTCTTTTCCTTTTGGATGGAGAAGCGTCTGGAAAACTCGGAAATCAGTGGAAAG
This sequence comes from Prochilodus magdalenae, assembly GCA_024036415.1. Classification (NCBI taxonomy): domain Eukaryota; kingdom Metazoa; phylum Chordata; class Actinopteri; order Characiformes; family Prochilodontidae; genus Prochilodus; species Prochilodus magdalenae. The sequence continues at coordinate 131,238 of JAMWET010002825.1, read as the reverse complement.
ATGAGCCGTAATCAGATTCTGATCTATGATAGGACGTGTAGTCTGGTATACAGCAATATGCCGCACTAGCATCCCCAGCGCAGCAGCACGTCCCAAGTCCCTCCCACCACAGCCTCGTATTACTGCCGGAGAGTTTCAAAATGGCGTCCGGCGTGTGGGAAGCCTATCGGTGATGTATCAGTTGGGCCCTGGTATAAACTGCTGGGCTACTGAAGATGAGACAAAGCCCGAGAAGCGCTACAGGAGAACCGCATGACTAAAGGAAAGCCCGTCAGCCCAGACAGCACCTAACGTCCCGAATTCCCGCAGCCTGGCCTACAAAAGCACCGCCGGGCCTTTTAGCCGACGCTCATCATCTTACGCAATCCGGCGTAGACACTGTACGCTGACAGATGCATCGCAAGCCCACGAGCGCATGCACGCCTGCCCCCGGCGCCTTTGCCTCACAAGTAACTGCGCATGCTCCTCCGCGTCCCGTCCAGGAGAAAGCGGAGATGCTGCATCTGAAGGCCCTGACGGACAGCTCAAATTGGGCAGGATGGTGAGGAGGTGACAGGGAGCGACTCATCACGCGTTGCGCCTCGACTCGGAGGGAAATAGGGAAATAACAGACCTGTCACGCTCGCCCGTTTCAGCCTTCATTAACAAAATCATCTCTCCGCTCTGCCTGCTCCTCATTTCAGCCCGCGCCGCCGCTCGCACGCCTCTGCCTCAAATAACCTCTGTTTATTTCACTGCAGACAGCGGAGGCCTTCGGAGACGGCCAGAATAAAGAGCAGCGCCGGAAACACACCACAGAGAATCCAAAGCAGCGTGCCTCTGCAGTCTGAGACACATCCAAGACGCCTGGTCAACGTTAGTCTGGACCTCCATGTGGCTACATCAGCCGGACGGATGGAGACACTGTAGGGTCTGCACATCTGGAACGTCTTGGAGGTCCCAATCACGGGGAGGTTGGACCCTGCATGGCCGATCAATGGCTGTATCTGGAACTCCATAACTGCTGCCTGCGTTTGCGGTGTCCTGAGGACGGAAGGCAAGCAGTTCTCTCCGGTTCTAACGCTGCCTGCTGAGGTTCCCTTGGTTGCTCGCTTACTGAAAGCAGTCTAGATGTGTCCTTCACTACCATAGACATCCCATAATACTCTGTCAGTGCTGATTTGGTTAGGGAAAAGACAGCAGAAGACTTATGGACACCAGCACAGTGGAAAACGTCTCCCGGGGCTTCTGTAAGACACTGAGATATCTGCTGTAAGGTTTCAAACACAGCCAGTTTAATTAAGTACTAGTGATCACAAAATCCAGGACTGGAATAAAGATCTAGACCAGTCTCCAGTCTCCAGTCTCCTGTCTCCTATTTCCTGTCTCCAGTCTCCAATCTTCTAACTCCAGTCTCCAGTCTCCAATCTTCTAACTCCAGTCTCCAGTTTCCAGTCTCCTGTCTCCTGTCTCGTCTCCAGTCTCCAGTCTCCTGTCTCCTGTCTCCTGTCTCCAGTCTCCAGTCTCCAGTCTCCAGTCTCCAGTCTCCTGTCTCCTGTCTCCTGTCTCCAGTCTCCAGTCTCCAGTCTCCAGTCTCCAGTCTCCAGTCTCCTGTCTCCTGTCTCCTGTCTCCTGTCTCCAGTCTCCAGTCTCCAGTCTCCTGTCTCCTGTCTCCTACTTCCTGTCTCCAGTCTAATCTCTTCTGTCTCCTCTCTCCAGTCTCCAATCTTCTAACTCCAGTCTCCTGTCTCCAATCTTGTCTCCAGTCTCCTGTCTCCTATTTCCTGTCTCCAGTCTAATCTCTTCTGTCTCCAGTCTCCTGTCTCCTGTCTCCAGTCTCCAGTCTCCAGTCTTGTCTCCAGTCTCCTGTCTCCTATTTCCTGTCTCCAGTCTCCTCTCTTCTGTCTCCTGTCTCCAGTCTCCAGGTCTTAGAGATGGGACCTTCCTACAAAGTCCAGTTCCAACTGCAATCTGCTACCAGTTAATCAACATCTATAGAAGTCCTTAATTGGCTGAATCAACCACTTTTGGTTCCCTAAAGAACCCTTCAATGGATGGCTCTTTGAATAACCATTTCTCTAGATGTTGGAGAACATACACATAACCTAAATGTTCTACACCTATTCAGTTTCCAAGCCCAGAACCAATTAGAAGCGCTTTATGTTAATGAACCCAATGGAAGGATAGTTAGATGGATGGACATACCATGGGGGACACGATAGAAGAACCACATTCGGTTCCCCAGAGGTCCTTTGAATGGACGGCTCTTTAACGTCTAAGAACCCGGTTATTTAAAGCTTAAAGAACTTCCACGGGATGTACAATGTTCTGTGCACATTTGAGGTCAAAGCCCAGAACCATTTAGGAACCCTAAATGAACCCGATGGACAGACAGTTGAATGGATGAGATACCCTGAGAGACACCATAGAAGAACCACATTTGGTGCATAGAATCTTCTTGAACACAGTACAATAGCAGAACCCTAGCAGTGGTTCTTCACATTGATGCAGAATGTATTGCATATCAAAAATATTTTTGAAAATGGTTCTGGTAGCACCCAAAATGGTTCTGCTATGGCTACAATTCCAAACAATGGAAAAAAGTCCTTGTTGGTGCCTTATAGAATACTAGAACCATGCTCCATGCTAAGAACCATGAAATGCATGAAACAGTTCTATGTAGGATTTAGGATGGGTCTATGGTTCTATGCAGGATGGTTCTACCTGTGTCTTTACTGCCCTTTTTAGAGCATACGCTGTGTACATGTACTTTAACATCACAAATCTCCTTTCAGACCCGGTTCTTTAGGGAACTAAGAGAGGTTCTAATATGGCACCACTCAAAGAACCCACTGTGGCACCATTTCCAGATGAATGACTGAACGAATTATAACCCCATACAGATGCCTTTGCCTTTGAACCAGTCAGGGTTGTGGTTCTCCAACCCACGTGGAGCATCTGATGGCCTGGAGGCAAGGCTGAAATGTGCAAGCTGGTTCCTTAGTCTCTGCAGAAATCTCTCCCTACCTCCATCTCCATCTCTCTCTCTCTCTCCATCCCCCCCTCCCCCTCCAGGTTTATCTGAGAGAGAGCAGGGAACGGAATTGCGGCAGAAGTCGTTTGGCTGGATGCTGCAGAGAACTTCATTATCAATTATGCATGCAGGGACATCTCGTGGACTGAGCCTCGTAAGAGTGGCTTCGATACGGGATGTGCGGAGAGGAGCATGAGCTATTTATGCAGGTGGGGGCTCCGGATATGGGTGGAGAGGGTCACGCATCGTCCCCTTTTGGTAAACATGGCCTATTTAAAGAGCTCTCCTGCTTAACTGTCCAAATACCTCAAAGGTGAATCTACACCGACCGTCCTAAACGTCTCTTAGCTTGAGCACCAGTTCTAGGAAAAGCCTTTTATCGACATAGAACCATTGCCTGGTGCCGAGGTTCCTAAAACTTTCACATCCCATTAACAAAAACGTATGTTTACCATCCGTATCCACTGACAGGTTCTTTAGGTTAGAGTTTCGGACTGGCACCGGGCCGAGGGTCGCTCAATACAGGGCTGCAGCACTGCAGCAGAGGGCAAGGGCAGCTAATAGCCTGTCTAGTGCCAGAGAAGCAAAAGGTTCTTTAAAGAACGTGATACAACAGGATTCTGTCACGGTTCAACCAATCATAGAACCTTTTTGGTATGACATGGCACCGTTTTTAGAACCATCAAATCCAATTCACTGTGCAAACAGCCATTTATGCCTACAAACAACATTGTCACGGTACTGGAGAACCCCTGAAGAACCACTTAGAACTATTCTAAGATGGAACACATTTTGGTGCAATAGAGGAACTTTTTAAAGATGCTTTAAAGAACCATATACATCCATATCTGGTACTATATAGAACCCTTTTTTCAGATCATAGAGACGGCTTAACCCTGCAAAGAACCATTAACACCTTTAAATGGTTCTTTACGTGGAACCGTCTTATACAAATCATGTATATGACTCTCCGATAGACCTTTAGGCCAAAAGAACCCTGGTTCCTGAGCTGGATCTGTTCAGGGTTCTTAGGACCTTGATGCTACATAGTGAACCAGTCTGTGTTTGCACCAGCTTTTAGTAGGACCAAAGAACGTCAAAGGATATCACATCGTTGTCAACAGGGGGCGCTGCACCGCGGTAGTAAACAGTAGTACCAAGATGGAGGAGCGTGTAGGTTCCCTGCGAGCTATTCCGTATGTTTGTTTATATCCAAGAAGCAAGCACGGATCTACCACTGGAGATAAGACGATGTAGAGGAGGTTCTCCAGCAGACCACCAGGGGTCAACCATTTCTGCCTTCTCTGTTCTCAACAACTGACACCTCTACGGATCTCATCACGGTTCCTGCTGAAGAACCTACTATGTTTGGTTCCAGTAAGCAACAAGATATTTCCAGTTCTGAAATGATTTGTGTAATTGCACCCAACGTTTTAGCAGGGAACTGGAAAGGAACCCGTTCCACGGAATCCTTTAAGGCAGATTGCTTAGCACCTTGGAAAGGTTCTTGCATTTGGTTCTCCTAAATCCTTTCTCTCCTAGAAAAGAACCATCTAACTGTGTAAACAGTCAGTAATTCCATCGGTTCTTTGGGAAGTTCCAGTACCCTGAAGAGCTCCTACCCTTGAAGCATGTTTTGTCACCAGAGGAAAGTTCTTGTACACGGTTCCTGACAGAACAATCAGTGATAGGGTTCTGTACAGCTTTTCTGTGGTACGTTCCGGAAGAAGCAACAAAGGCTTTCCAGGAGAAGCGCCAGGTGTACAGGAGTTCTTATGGAATGGGACTTACATATAGCGTAGCTGTGGGTTCTGCGCGAAGGCCCGAGGCAGGATCCCCCGCAGGTTGCAGTTCATGATGGTTCTGAAACAGAGGACACAGAGAACACAAATATTGATGCTTCCGCCGCCAACAGCTTTCCCGAAACGCGTGTTCCAGCTTTAGCACACACTCGGTACCGCGCGAAGGAGACCGAGCTCCGGGGAAAAGTGGAGGTTATGTAAATGGCTACAAAGGAGGCTAAAGCTGTGACTGTATCTATGGGAACCGTGACAGGTACCTGGGCCGTGACCACCCACCCGCAGAAGCGGGGACGGGCGGTCATGCTAACGTCAGATCCGCCGGCTGATTAGCCGCTGATTTAAAGGCTCATTTAAGGTAAATCACAGGTCCGGCAGAAGTGAGGCGGCCGAGGGAGCAGCAGAGCGGCTGACAGCAGCACCGTCTGAGCCCACCGATAATTGCCGAGACGGCCAGAGGCGACACATTCCGGGCGGTGGGGGGTTGAAGTGAAAGAGGGAAGAAGAAGTCATCTAATCCTCTTTTTCGGCCCATCTCCCTTCTTCAAGGAGCATCATTACAGCCAGGACAGGCATGGAGAACCCAGAAGAACCCCGCCTCCCCACCACTCCGATTCTCTCCGGCATCTGGAATCAATTATGTATATTGAATACGGTTTTATCTTCGGCATCTGTGAGGTGTTTATTTGCGCAGAACACTCGCCGCTTTTCATTACCGGCGTTCTGGGGGAGCGATTAGATTGGCGGGTTCCGCTTTGCGACAGGCCGGGGACGTACAGGCGACGGGAGCGAGGCGCCACGCCGGCTTAATTGTTTGTTTGTCTGAGACGCTTTTAGGCTCTGAGAGAGGAGAACCGAACCGGTAATCTCAATATTAGGTACATGGAATTGTGTTTTGAGGTAGCCTGGCTTTCGTTAACAGAACCCCAAGTTCTAGGTAATGAGTACAGGGTGCAGGATCTAAAGTTCTAGATAATGATTTTGGCAAAACTCAGAGATATAACCAAGATTAACTAAGTGTCTTAGAAATGCTAAACACATTGTAGATATTAGCTGAGAAGGTACTAGATACCTATGTTGGTTAACCTGATGTAAAGTTCTCAGAGAGTTAAACTCAGAAAGTAAGTTCTGAAACTCTTTAACTAATTTATACAAAAATGACAAACGGGTTCTAGGTGTCAAATTAGTAAGTGTGAGGTACAAACTGCAAGGTACTAGATCATTTTTTGGGGTAACATGATGGTAAGTCCTGATATAGTGTAACGGCAAAGACAGAGATCCTTTTAGATTGGGAGAAAATAGAACCGAACTGGTAGCTGTTTGACTTTCAGAGAAATCTCAGTATTACGTGTACTGAATTGCATGTTGAGGTAGCCTGGCCCTTGCTTACAGACCCCCAAGTTCTAGGTACTAACTGTGGGGTACAAGATCTAAAGTTCTAGATTTTTTTTGGGAAGCTCCGAGATATAATCAAGTTCAACTAAGTGTTTCAGGAATCGCATGCCCATTCTAGAATTTAGCTAAGAAGGTACTAGATAACTATGTTCGGTAACCTGACATTAAGTTCTAAGAGTGTTCAATCAAATACCTTAGAAATCCCAACTGGGGTTTAGGTTCTGAGCCAGTATGGGATACTATTTAGGCTAACATGAGGGTAAGTTCTAAAACAGTGTAACTAGTTTACAATAAATATTTCAAACAGGTTCTAGATATTATTTGAAGATCCGTGTGATACTATATAACAATAATATTTTTAGTAAGTTCTAGGACAATTTAACTAAATTACACCAAAATGTCAAATGGGTTCTAGATATCAACTAAGTAAGGGTGTGATATGAGCTTTAAAGTACTAGATCAGTTTCTGGATCACATGATGCTAAGTCCTGATATTGTGTAACTTTATTATACTGAAGTGCCAAACGGGTTCTAGGTACTAGCCAAGTACGTGCCAGGTAAAAACTCCAAAAGTCTACATGACATTTGTTGGGGCAGCTACGGAAATTCACAAAATTCCGTCAAAATCTGAATTGTAGAGTCCGATCCCAGCATACGTGACTCACTATCCAGTCATAGTCGAAAGTGTTGGCACCCCTGAAATGATTGCGGTTACACATGTTTTGTTATACATGTGTTTATTTCCAACACAAAAAACAGAGAAGGAACTAAAATGATAAAAGATAAATTATATAATTTTATGCAAAAAAAAAATGGGCTGGACCCTCAACTTGGGAGAAGGCACCCTTCAAATATGAGAGACCTGGAGCAGTTTGCGAAAGAAGAGTGGTCTAAAATTCCAGCTGAGAGGAATAAGACGCTTGTTGATGGTTGTAGGAAGCGATTATTGAATATTAATTATTAATGTTAATTATTAATGTTAAATGTGAAAAATGAATTGAATATTACGTTGGGGGTGCCAATAATTTTGTCTGGCCCATTTTTGGAGTTTTGGATGAAATTATGTCATTTTTTTTCCATTTGTGTTGTTCTAATATACACAAAGGAAACAAACGTGTATAACAAAAATTACATAATATATATTATAACTGCAAAAAATTCCCAGGAAATTTATTCTTCATTTTCTGGAAAAATGTCAGGGGTGCCAACACTTTTGGCCATGACTACATCTACCATCCCTGTCATCGTGTTTACCTCATTTGTAAACACCAACTGTGTGAACGGCTAATGGTGAATTGTCTTCCGAGAGGATGTTTGGTGTTCCCAGACCTGAACTCGGATGAGATTCCATCACGGAGCAGCCGGACCTACGGAACGTGCTACGTGGCTGCTGTAACCGCGTCAAGCCTCCTGTACTCGGGTGCGGAGGAACGTGTATATATACACAGGCGGGTCCTAGTTACGTGGATGAGCCTCCCACCCGGAGGCCAGAGACGTGTGAGGGAGAGCGAGGGTAGCATCTCCGCAGCAGGCAGAAGGGAGGAGCTGTAGCTTAGCGCTCGGCCAGACGGAGGGGTGATGGGGGACGTAATTAAATTTCCTGGCCGCTCCAGTGCCGTTATTTGATCAGCGCAAAGCAGGCCTTGGGGAGGCTCTTTTGTTTGCACTCGGCTTGAAAGGAATTAAGACTGTGCTACAAAATCGACCACTGGGAGAAGAGAATGCCCAACTGACCAGCAGGGCTGCTAGCGCGTCATCGCTAATGCTAACCCACAGATCTGCCACAATGAATGCCGTCACTGGGGGCCTAATTGGGCTTCGGGACTGCCGCCTTGAAGAGGCGCTGGGTGCTCGTCACGGTGTTTGGCCCGGGGGCCGAGCGAGAGATTAGCGATTAGCTGCTAGCGGTTGGTGACTGAGGAGCGTCTCTACTACTCACAGTCTCTGGAGTCCAGTGTACAGCGCCATGTCCACATCACGTAGCGTTTGGAGGCCCGACCAGTTCTCGATGTGTCTGCAAACCACAAGCAAAGCTGTGTTAGAGACTGACGCAGAACGTTAAAGAACATGGAGAACATTAGCAGATCTAAAAAAAACCTCTTAAGAAAGAGAACCTCGAATGCACAGCAGAAAAAACATTCTGAGGCGTAGAACAACACTCAAACTCTTTTTGGAGCAAAGCTTTTTTGAAGAACTATGTATGCTGTTGCATGATGTGAAGGTTCTATATGGTTCTGTGCCAATTTAGGAGTTCCCCTGGGCAATTCTTGCATCATACAGGGGTTCTTTAAAAGTTTTTAAAGATCCACCACAAAATGCGACGGTTCCAAAGTTATTTTACACGATGTAAAATGTTCTATGCTGACTTAAGATTCTTCCTAGAACCTTTACATTGTGTGGAGGTTCCATAATTTATTTTTAAAAAATTAAAGGCCCTCAGAATAATGTAAAAGGTCAAATGGTTCTTTAAACCTTTCAACAGAATTAAATAAAATCAACCTTGACATGAAGGTTCTAGGAGTTCTAAAACAATGTGAAAGTTCTTTAAACCTTACAAGAGGAGGTGCTTTCAAATTGAAGGCTTAAAGAACTTCATGGATTTCCCAATGTAAAGGTTCTAGAGGTTGAATAATCAGAAAATCTTGAAACCCAAGGGCTTTTGGGTTTTTCCTGTTTGAAAGGTTTAAAGAACCTGCCCTAATCTAAATGTTCTAAATGTTAAATGATGTGAAGGTTCTTTCAACAAACCCGAAACTAACATTTTCTACCTGGGGTTTGACGTAGACCATTTACAAAGAACCCCAAATGTGATGTAAAGGTTCTTTAAACCTTTTAAAAATGTTTCAAATAACCATACCACACCTTTTAAAAATGTTCTACACCTATTTGAGGGTTTGTCCTTGAACCTTAGCCTTATGCAGAACCTTAAACTTTTTCTGGAAAGCGTAAAAAGGTTTATAGAACCTTCACCTATTAAGTTCTAAAGATTCAATTATTTAAGGGCTACACCAGTTTCAAAGTTTATCCTAGAACTTAGAGCCTCCACGTCATGTACAGGTCGTGAAAGTACGTCATGATGATGTGAAGGTTCTTTAAACACTTCAAAGATTAAACAAACCTTCCGATGACAAAAGGTTTTCCACAACCTTCACATAATATAAAAGGTTCTACACACATTTAAGAAAGCTTAGCATGGTTTACAGAATGTCAACCTGTTAAAGGTTCTAAGGGTAAAATGATTTGAAGGTTCTTTTAACCTTTCAAAAGTTAGTCAAACCTGTACATGACAACCATAGGACATTTACAAAGAACCTCCACATGATACAAAAGTTCTAAAGGTCACATGATGCAAAGGTTCTTTAACCCTTTACAGGTTCCTTTAGAAACTTTACATCATGGGATGGTTCATTTGGAAATGTTCTAGGTTCCATGTGATGTTAAGGTTCTGAAAGCAAATTGACGTGTAGGTTCTTTAAAAGGCATCACACAAAGCTTCTACACCAATTTGTGAGGGTTCTTTAAACTTTAAAGTACGGTTAGTCACTCTTAAATGTCTCATTAGCAATCCCTTTAGAACCTGATCAGTTGAAGGTTCTTTAGGGAACAAAATAAAAGTGGTTCCTTCATGCTGCCACACACAAAGAACCCATTTTTTTAAAGAGCGTAGCTTAGCATTATTAACCCGACAGATGTAACCGACACTCGGCTTCTCTAGTAAAGCTCCAGCAGGCTTCTAACAGACGGAGAACCTTGGTTCTTTAGACGACAGAGGTTTAAATCTAAAACACTGATTAGTGTATAGAGTTCCTTAAAGCTGGTCAATAAGACACAGCCAATTACTGCACCTTCAGAGCACGTCGGAACCCGGAGGAAGCTGCTAGCATTGGTGGGCATGATTGAAGCAGTCAAGGCTCATCATCGCGTCGGTGCGTGCCAATTACGGGGTCTCTTTACGGCGGATGTAAGGAGGACCAGCTGGTGTCAGCCTTTGAGAGCGTGTGAATGAGCCCCCCCGTCATAACACACAGATGCTGATTAATAAATGTTGCACCAATCCCGTAGCAGTGTTTCCATAAAAGCGCCAAATAGCCCCGTCCTCCAAACACTCCGGGGCGAACGCCTCGGCTCTGGAGAAAATTGCTGCGGAATCGCGCACAATCAAAGCCGAGCTCTCCGAAGCAGTCCGTATCTTAAAAGCTGCTAAAATGTAGCACCACCTTCAAAGAGCTTTGCCCTAAAACCACGGCGCATGGCGCATTCACGAAAACCTCCCTCCCTTAAAACCTCCACACTTTGGGAACCAGAAGAGGAAAATAATTACAACTCGGATCTACAGCCTGGCTTTGATTCCCGAAGTTCTGGAGCGGCTGTGATACTCGTAAGTGCTTTAACGGTTTAGAGAGCGCTAAGGTAATGGACTGTACGAGCAATGGAACAGCCACCTAGTCAATAAGACCCCAGAGCAGGTTCTCCTGACATCCATCACATCACCAAATCAACAACTGCACAAATAGCTGCACCCAGACAGAGTCAACCCACAGCGACGAAACTCAGTGTGTAGGTGTGACATGGTGAGACATGCTAATGATTCAAGTTCCACACTCGGCTGCACACGTGACATCAGCATGGGCGGGTCTTATCCCTGTACCGGACTGACCCAACACTACCACTACAGACCTCCAGCGAGCAGTGGTGTCCTCCATGAGTCCTCCTGTCAGTGCAGCACCATCGGCAGACGGCTGCACCACGCAGGACTACATGCACACAGACCGTTACCACGCCTGTCCTTAACACCACGTCACCGTCACCAAAGACTGCAGTGGTGTCGTACCAGACTGTCATGGAGTGACTCAGAATGGCAGCGGGTCATCTTCAGTGACGAGTCCCGCTTTAGTCTTGGTGGAGACGCCCAACGAATCCGTGTGTGGAGGCACCGTGGTCAGCACCAAGATGGACAGTTTGTAGTCACACGTCCAGAAGGCCTGGTGTCCCTCCACCTCCACCCCTACCGCACCCTCTGCAGGAACTGTGTGAGGATGTTCAAGCTGCATGGGATGGATTATCACAGGACTTCATCAGGAACCTCTACAGCTCCATACCGAGACGTCTGGCGTGTTGGGTTAGCAAACACAGCGGCCCGACGCCATACCGAGAGACAGACTTCTGTATGTGTAGCTCAATAAATATTGATCATATCAGTCTAAATTTATCATCAGTTATTGATCCTGGTCACCTTTATCTTCCTTCCCAACACACCTGAAATCCCACACCTCCTTCTGTTCTTTAGATGATCCGGCGTTAGGAACTAACCAGTCCTCGTACCTATTCACTGGTAAGGCCTCAGCAGAGAGCACTACATTACAGACACCCACAAAAACCACGCCCCCAATACGACAACCAGGCGCTCAAATACATACGGACAGAGTCATTCGATCAGCTCTGTGTGAAAGATACTCAAAACATGCACACCTAAAACCAGAACCACCCCAGCCCCGACTCCACCGCACCATCAACACCTCCCTCCAACCACCACATCACCTCATTCTCCACTGACATTAGCATCTGCCCGGTAATGTGGCCCCTTGCTCATTCCTCTTTCCTCTAGAACATTACAGACCGCTCAGTTCCTCTGATGGTGTACATATACACACTGATAACGTCATCAGGTCCACCTCCGTCCACCTCCTTCTATCTACACCCTGCACTCACCGTCCACTCTGTCCATACAGGACACTCTGTAGGTGTACAGGTCCAGACTGTAGTCCATCTGTTTCTCTGTACACTGTATTACCCAGTTCTTCAATGGGCAGGACCCCCACAGGACCCCCACAGAGCAGGTATGATGTGGGTGGTGGATCATTCTCAGCACTGCAGTGACACTGACTGGTGGTGGTAGTGGTGGTGATACTTAAACATGTTAGCAACACTGCCCACCACCAGTACACCACCACGTCAGTGTCACTGAGGTGCTGGGAATATAAGGATATAAGGTTATATAAGGATCCATGGTTATTATTTTTATTCAATTACAGATTTTATTCTTATAATTTTCATTAATTTATTTATTTATTTCCAACTTAATTACCTTTTATTAAATTAATTAATTTATTTATTTGTTTGATTAATTAATTAATTGTATTTATTTATTTATTTATTTATTTATGACTTAACTATTATTAATTTACAGTATTATAATTTTATCCTGCTTATTTATTCTTGCATTTCATCCTAATGATATAATTAACTGGTGTAATATCTTGGGTTTATTATTTTTTTAATTAAATATTTACATAATTTAATTAGACAATAATATTAAATATTATTATTATTTTTAAATTATTCGTTCCGTTTATGTTATTGTCAGTTTGTTTAAGTAGTCTTCTTCATTATAGTTTAACCAGAATAAAATTCCATTTTAATTTCTGTCTTTATTTTCTGTGCCTGTAAGATACATATGCTCAGCGGCATTGAAAATAAGTCAATGTATTTCTGAGTGAAGGTAAAGGCTGATTGATTGGTTGATCGATTGATTAATTCTTGTTTAATATGAATAAGCATGCTAAAAAGCTAAATATCCCTATTTTTAGTCATCAGGCACGACGGAATGAACGGGAATGGGAATCAGAGCTGCATAGATTACACAGAGAAGCAACGAAAGCGCTAGGTTAATTCAATTTCCAAGAAACAGACCTTCTCCCGAATCCGCTTCGCTAATACTGAGTGGCATCCGATGGGAGCCAGTTAGCATTATGCAAAGCGGTTGTGCTAACTGATCGCTAGCGTCACTCGCGGTTAGCCATTCGTCAGGTGAAATATAGCTGAAAGTTAGCCTCATCAAGCTGAAGCAGTCTGCCTCCAGGAAGCATCCCGAGCCAGAAGAGCAATTAAGTCCAGATTGGCCGCTAGGACGGAATCTGTCATGTGCCAGGGAAAACAAAAACGAGGTCGGACAGATGCAGGCAGGCGGCAGCCTCAAAGGCCTCAAAGAGCCAAAACGGTGAGAACAGCGGCGTCTGAAGGGCAACAGTCTTACCATGACTCATTTAAGATCCAGGAGTTTACCATCAAACGCACAGCAGTCGCACTGTACTAGGCACCTCCCGGAATACAAGCACTAGCACCAACACAAGAGAACAGACGATGAACGTCTACACCCATCAGCCTTAACATTACAACCACCTCCTCATATCTAGAGCTATCGTCTCTGACTGTCCATCTACAAGGTGGAGCAGCAAGGTAGGAGTGTCTAATAGAGTGGACAGTGAGTGGACACAGTGTCTCAACACTCCAGCAGCACTGCTGTGTCTGATCCACTCACACCAGCACCACCCACACTAACACACCACCACCATACTTACTGAGTTACCGTACACCAACACACTACTAACAGTACACTAACACATTACACTTACTGAGTTACTGTACACCGACACACTACTTACAGCACACTAACACATTACACTTACTGAGTTACTGTACACTAACACACTACTTACAGTACACTAACACATTACACTTACTGAGTTACTGTACACCAACACACTACTTACAGCACACTAACGCATTACACTTACTGAGTTACCGTACACCGACACGCTACTTACAGCACACTAACACATTACACTTACTGAGTTACCGTACACCAACACGCTACTTACAGCACACTAACACATTACACTTACTGAGTTACCGTACACCAACACGCTGCTTACAGCACTCTAACACACTACACTTACTGAGTTACGGTACACCAACACACTACTTACAGTACACTAACGCATTACACTTACTGAGTTACTGTACACCAACACAGTACTTACAGTACACTAACACATTACACTTACTGAGTTACTGTACACCAACACAGTACTTACAGCACACTAACGCATTACACTTACTGAGTTACTGTACACCGACACACTACTTACAGCACAGAGTTACTGTACACCGACACGCTACTTACAGCACACTAACACATTACACTTACTGAGTTACTGTACACCAACACTACTTACAGCACACTAACACATTACACTTACTGAGTTACCGTACACCAACACACTACTTACAGCACACTAACACATTACACTTACTGAGTTACCGTACACCGACACACTACTTACAGCACACTAACACATTACACTTACTGAGTTACCGTACACCGACACACTACTTACAGCACACTAACACATTACACTTACTGAGTTACTGTACACCGACACGCTACTTACAGCACACTAACACATTACACTTACTGAGTTACTGTACACCAACACGCTACTTACAGCACACTAACACATTACACTTACTGAGTTACTGTACACCGACACACTACTTACAGCACACTAACACACTACACTTACTGAGTTACTGTACACCGACACGCTACTTACAGTATACTAACGCATTACACTTACTGAGTTACTGTACACCAACACGCTACTTACAGTACACTAACGCATTACACTTACTGAGCTACTGTACACCAACACACTACTTACAGCACACTAACACATTACACTTACTGAGTTACCGTACACCGACACGCTACTTACAGCACACTAACACATTACACTTACTGAGTTACCGTACACCGACACGCTACTTACAGCACACTAACGCATTACACTTACTGAGTTACTGTACACCGGTACGCCACTTACAGCACACTAACACATTACACTTACTGAGTTACTGTACACCGACACGCTACTTACAGCACACTAACACATTACACTTACTGAGTTACTGTACACTGGTACGCTACTTCACCCTAATCTGACCCAGTTTTAAGCTTGTGGAGTCAGATATCTGATTCTAATGAGAACTGACCCATTAGGCTTGGAATGTGAGTGTATCCTGAGAGCAGGACTGGAAACCAAATACAGAGGAACCGTAATTGACTTGAGCTCTTGTATTTGGGGGGCTTGTTTGATGTAAGGGTCCTCCTCTGCTCTCGAGGACTGGCTGAAGTGCCACTCGGGTTCGGAAACACAGCTGAAGGTGGACTTTTCATCCGCTGGTCAGATTTCGAGAATGACCTGGAGCCATATGTGGACACCGGACCTCATTATAGCAGCCAGTGCACCCGCACACAGGAGGGGGAAAGCCGGAACTTCAAGACAGCAACAAGACAGACCATTAGAGGAATGATGCTGCATACTCGGAGAGAGAGAACAGGAGGAAACAACAACACCACCACCACCACGTCCTATACCATGCCGGAGAGGTGCTCCCGGTGGTCCGGCGAGGTAGAGCACCGGCCCTGCTCACAGCTATGCTTCCCTTTGTGCAGCTCCCGAGCGCTTCTCCCAGATTTATGACTTACTTTAACTACCCACAATGCAATTACACCCCGCCTAATGAGGGAGCGTTTAATGAAGGATAAGGCTGCCGGGGTCCCCTGAGCGCTTGTGCGACACCGATGTAAAATCCTGCCCTTGTCGTTTTGCCATTGTGTAGCACACCCTTGACATTCCCCGCCTGTCCTCCTACAGGGAATATTGAGCAGCAGCTGCGGGCAGGCGGAGTGTGACAGACTAGTCGAGCCAAGGTGGCCGTCTTCCGAAGCGTCCCTGCGGACGCCCCCGAAACCCGAGGAGTCTTTATCGCCTATTCATCTCGGGCACTTAGCGGCAAACGGCTCGAAACTTCTGGGATTTGCCACCATGTCATCCTCGCCATCCCGCCAGCTCAATCATCCCCTAGCTTTACACTTCCATCTCTATCTGCCTCTCGATCACTCACTCCTTTACTCTCCCTCGCGCACAACATTGCAGTTAGCAAGCGAGCGAGCGAGCAGCTGCACGCTGTTGCATCTTTGAGGTTTGAGCCTGAGGAATTATGACCATACGTCTGTTTCTGGAAGTCGGTTTTCCAGAACGTTGCTCGCAGGTTTTCATAATTAACCAGAGCAAATGAGTCTTGGGGAAGGGATTCTGGTTTAGTCTCATGTAGTGGTGGTTCCCAAGAGGTCAGGGAGGGTGGCCCTGTCCCATGAAGCTTGGTCACCTCGTGGTTCAACCTGGTTAACAGAACAAGACAGCCCATCTCAATTTTTTCCAAAATTAACTGCACCCTAAATACTCAATGTACTGCCAAACACATTCAGGCTGTGTCCCAAACCACCACTAACACTGGTGCACCACCATAGGAGGGTCACTTGGTGAATATAAGGTGGTAGTACCTTTAGGCTCCAGCAGATGGCGCTGCTGCATGAGGATAATGGGGCTATACATCCCTGTGGGGTGTGAGTGACGGGATCCATAGATCAGGAGGAGGTGCTACAGTGCAGGGAATGTCTCGTTCCATGTGTGGAAAACGCTCCAGAGCAGATGTTAATGATTGGCTAAAAGGAGGGACTGCATGTGGGCGTGGCCAAAGACCATAGTGTGAGGAAGTAGCTGAATCTGCAGGTGTATGGAAGCGTACGGTCATACGGGTCTACCAGCAGTGGATACAATCCCAGCCTACAGGGAATTCTCCTCGGAACTGTGCCAGGGAAGGCCTCCATTTGACCAATCCTTTGATGTGAGAGTGTCTGAACATTGATGTGACTACATCCAGAAGCTTATCCAGTCCATGCCCGATCCAGTCCCAACTGTTACTGGTGCTGGTGGTGGGATTACACAGCACTCAAAGACCCCTGTACTAAACTGAACGCCAGGCGTTGGTTTAAGACCGATCCGGTTGAAGTAACCAGCTAAAACCAGCTAGCGGTTAACTAAGCTAAGACAGCTACTGTGCTAGCTAGCATACCTGCTAACCAGACCACATTCATCCGTCTGCAAGCATGTAGTATCATCAGGTGTGGAAACCTCTCCATCACTACTACTACACCTCTACTACTACGTCCTGTGGAGAGATGCTCGCTCACATGGTGGAGGGACCTGGTGACAGGAGGGATTCAGGCCAGATGGTTTACTACAGTGCTCAGCCCGTGCACATGGTCGGACCTCAGGTGCCACTTTTAATCCGGCATTAGCCCTCGAGTGAGCACTGTGGTGTGTCGCCTGTACCGGGAAGGGCATTTGTGCCCTCTTCCTCACCCGAGCATGTGCTGTCATTATTCTAAAAGGACAACAGATTAGCAGAGATAATCTCAGAAGTGATGATTGAATGGTCAGATATAGTGTCCAGCAGCACCGCTGCAGCGTCCTGAGCACCTGATTTGATTTGGAGTGGTTCCTTCACACCAAGGTGGCTCCAATATCTCCTAACTCTACATCCGGGCTTCAAAGAGTGCCGTGAAGGCCCACGTGGGCTACGAACCTGCGGGATAGACTCGGGGCAGAGGGACTGCGCAGCTTAAGCTTGCTGCTAGTCAGTTGCTAAAGCATTGCTAAAAATGAATGGGAGTCACACACAGAGGAGTGAGGGTCAGTATGGTCTGTGGATTAGACTTTGGGGGTCTGTCCTGAGTGAGGACATGCAGGTTGGTGGGTGTGGGTTAAAGGAGACAGGGTTTGAATGGGTTGAAAATGAATTGGAGTCTATGGGAGGAACGAGGGATGGGGAAGAGAGACAAACAGAAGAGTGCTGGTCAGACTAACACCGAGTTTGTGTTTGGGGGTCAGGCCTGAGAGAGAGTGTGTGTGTACTGCTGTTGGACAGAACAGAAGTAGAGTACATGGTTGGACACCATTCCCAATCAGATGGAACATTCTGGAGTCGGAATGGTGCTGATCTCAAACACTCTGAGATGAAGAAGAAGAAGAAGGAGCAGAAGACAAAGGAGAAAGGACAAATAAGAAGAAGGAAAATAAGGAGAAGAAGAAGAAGAAGACAAAGAAAGAGAAGAAGAAAACGAGAAGAAGAAGGAGAAGAAGGAGGAGAAAAAGAAGGAGAAGAAGAAAAAGGAGAAGAAGACAAAAAAGAAGGAAAATAATGAAAAGAAGAAGAATGTGAAGAAGAAGAGGGAGATACGGGGAAGAAAGAGAAGATGACAAAAGAGAAGAAAAAGGAGAAGGAAAAGAAGAAGGAGAAGAAGGACGAGGAGAAGAAGAAGACATAAGGAGAAAAAAGAGGAGGAGGAGGAGAAGGAGAAGAAGAAGACAAATAAGGAGAAAAAGGAGGAGGAGGAGAAGAAGAAGAAGATAAAGAAGAAGAAGAAGGAGGAGAAGAAGGAGAAGAAGAAGACAAATAAGGAGAAAAAGGAGGAGGAGGTGAAGAAGAAGAAGAAGAAGAAGAAGAAGAAGAAGAAGAAGGAGAAGGAGATAAAGGAGCAGAAGAAGAAGACAAATAAGGAGAAAAAGGAGGAGAAGAAGAAGAAGGAGAAGATGATGAAGGAGAACAAGATGAAGGAGAAGAAGGGGATAAAAAAAAGGAGAAGAAGGAGGAGAAGAAGAAGAAGGAGAAGAAGGAGATAAAAAAGGAGAAGAAGGAGGAGAAGAAGAAGAAGTAGAAGAAGGATATAAAAAAGGAGAAGAAGGAGGAGGAGAAGAAGGAGAAGAAGAAGAACTCAAAGAAGGAAAAGAAGAAGAAGAAGATGAAGGAGAAGAAGAAGGAGGAGGAGGAGGAGGAGGAGGAGGAGAAGGAGGAGGAGGAGGAGAAGAAGAAGAAGAAGAAGAAGAAGAAGATGAAGGAGAAGAAGAAGGAGGAGGAGGAGGAGAAGGAGGAGGAGGAGGAGAAGAAGAAGAAGAAGAAGGAGGAGGAGGAGAAGGAGATGAAGGAGAAGCCAGTAGTGTTGGACATTGGGCAGTCCCTAATGATCATGTCTTTTAGCACTTCACTGAACCATTTGACCCCCCGAGGGACCCCCTTTTTTTAAGGTGCAGGTAGCGTGAGACCGAAGAGCGGACGCTTCTCTCCGGTGGAAGAAGGAACGCTTTGAGCTTCTGGAGGAAACTGCTCCTCACACATCCCACGTGACCAACAGTTCTAAAAACGTAGCCAGGAAGTTACTAGCCATTCCCAGTAACAAGCTAAAGCCATTAGCATCCCGCCCTCGAGCCCGGGCGTGCCCTGGCCTCCTCCCAGCTGTATCGGCGTCGGGTGGGTCGATAGCTGGAGACACTGAGATGGATCAAAGTTGGGGAGTGAATGATGGACTGGACAGGTTTCAAAGTGCACACTGAGCCTTTCCCCTGGTGACTAATTGACCAATAGACTAATTGATGGAGTCATCGATTGGGGAGCACAGTGGCTAAACGGCCAGTAATGAGTCAGACAGGGTCCGGGGAGCGTCTCCAGAGCGCTGGCGCATCGGCGGACGGAACACGGCTGTTGGATTCGTCCTGTTCCAGCATGTTCCAGCAGTTCTGTCCCTTACACAGCACCTACGTAGGGACTTAGCAGTCATCAGCCCCTGACCTCCCTACCCTCCCTTAACATCACATCTGGAGCTGAGAGCGCAGGTCTGAGGGTGGAGTACCGCAGACCCCTCACCCCTGGCTTGGCCAGCGGTTTCCGATGACCCCACAGTCTAGACCTGGTCCTTGCTACAGCTCTGGAAAAAAATCAGAGAGCACTCCAGTTTCTTCCTAAACCAGCATCTCCACATGTACAGCAGGTTCTCAGTGAGGAACCGAAGGTCGGGTTCTAGCTTTACTGGCAGATACAGTGAGCGTCTGGTTCATAAGAACAAGGTCCAGCAGCAAACACACAGGACAACACAGCTACAGACTGGCAGAACCCACTCTCTACTGACCGTGATGAGCGCCACCTCATTCCGATGTCCCTTACCCACCGTAAGATGACCTCGAGTGACCTACAGAGAGACTGGCGAGCGGTGGCTGGGGTGAAACGCACAGCGAGCATGGTTCTAAAAACAGGCTTCTGGAGGTCATTAGTGATTTTCTAAATACACAGATCTAATACAATATCTGATCTGGAGTTTGGGAGACATGGTTCCAGTAGTGTAGAGAACCAAACAGAACCAACACAAACCCAGAACCTGTACACCTAGAGACACGGATCAGGTACAGGTGGGCTCTTACATTTCTCCAGAGCTGTATATATAAATATATATATATATAGGTTAGGGAGCCAGCCTAGGAGGCGCCGTAGGGCTGCCTGTTTGATTCCCTGAGCCGACAGTAACGATGGAAGTGCCCTGGAGCAAGGCACCTAACCCCTATTTGCTCCCCAGGTGCTGCCCACCACTCCGGGCAAGTGTGCTCGCTGCCCCCTGGTGTTTGTTACTTTACAGATGGGTTACACACGGTACACACGTTCCTCTGTGTGCAGCACAACTGGCCAATGGTTCTACGTTCTAATTTCTAGGGCAGAAACAGCCAGCAAGACAATCAATAACCCAGTCTTTGCCCAAGCCTGCACTTCGTGGGCTAAACAAACAGTCATACAGGTGAGCCGAACAATTCCCACTGCTATTCCAAAACTCTGGGCTCTCTCAGGAACCAATCTGCGCCAGCCACTCCACCACCGCAGATTCATTCCTCATGTTCAACCCCACCTGTGCTGTCGAGAATGAGATGGTGCACTTGTATCTGACCTCTCGGCTGACCCTCACAAACAGGAAGGCCTTATAGCAGCGAGGCGAGGCAGCACCGGATCCAGACAAACCGGGTTAAGAAGGTCATGCCCATAATCACGGCCTCATTCACGCATTTCTGAGGCACATATTAAAATTCATGAAAGCTTAAAGCTATTGTGGAGAGACGCGAGGACGGGGTGCGCACCATTGTTCAGCGCTTTGTGGCAGAGCGCTTCCTCTGTCGCTTGGATGTTCATTCCATGAATATTTAAGCAGGGCTCGAATGGAGAGAGCTCCTGGATGGAGGTTGCTGTGCACTGTCCTTCAGCAGGAGGAGAGCCGTGAGATTCGTTACGATACGCAGAGCAAACGATGGAGAGCGAGCTGAACTCCTGTGCCCCGGGAACGCGCTCAGCGCTCTCTGCCAGTTAGGCCATGGAGCCGCAGCTTCATTAGCTGGGACGTTTGCAAGGACGCACATCTCCATCTCCAGCTGCACCACTGCCATGCACTGCGGTAGAGTGACAACCCAGGGACTCCCAGTCACATCGTCCGAGTAGATTTATCCCATCCATCCCACCCACACACACACCCGCACACACACACACCCGCACACACACACACTGGTCACCGTCACCAAAGACTGCAGTGGTGTCGTACCAGACTGTCATGGAGGGACTCAGAACGGCAGCGGGTCATCTTCAGTGACGAGTCCCGCTTTAGTCTTGGTGGAGACGCCCAACGAATCTGTGTGTGGAGGCACCGTGGTCAGCACCAAGATGAACGGTTTGTTGGGCCTGGTGTCCCTCCACCTCCACCCCTACCGCACCATCTGCAGGAACTGTGTGAGGATGTTCAAGCTGCATGGGATGGATTATCACAGGACACCAATAGGAACCTCTACAGCTCCATACCGAGACGTCTGGTGTGTTGGGTTAGCAGACATGGCACCCCGGCACCGTACTGAGAGACAGCCTTCCACATCAGGAGGCAGCTGCCCAGAGCGGTGGGCATCCCTATTCACGGTGCCCAGGGAGCAGTTGGGGCTCAGCTGCCCTGCTCCAGGTCACGTTAGTCGTTACTGTCGGTTCAGGGAATCGAACCGGCGACCCTCCGGTCCCAAGGCCTGGGACGGCAGCCCTTTAGCCCAGCACTCTTCCCGAAACAAGCCCCGGAAGTTTGCTTTGGCTTAGCATAGATACAGTAGGCCACAGCGTATGCGCTCCCCATCCAGAACGTGGAACGGCATGAGCTGCTACATTTTAATTTGCATGGCATTATCTCGGCCCACACACGCTTCACACTCACCTTAAGTTGAAATCCTGCTTGACACCCTTGATGGATGCCACGTTTGAGTGCTGCATTGAATATTCAGCTCTCCTTTGGCGTATGTGCACTACGCGTTTCAGATTTCTCCTGAACGACAGACGCTCTCCTGGGGATTTACATAGGCCGGCTCTTTCACATATTTATATCAGTGCTAAGCAGAATACATCAGGTACGCCTCTCGCTCGTGGAAGGCTCAGATCCCACATGAGAGAACAGCTGCGGGTTTGTCGGGCTAACGCTAATGAAAAAAGAATGGTGTGAAGTGCTATTCAGAGAGGACGGGTCGTCCAGACGTATACTCCTGTAGAAATGTCTGGAACGTTTCTGGTAGATTTGCCTGAGAGGAACGATCTCCGTGCCTACACTTACAGTACATGTGCACTAATGCATGGCCTTAACGCGGTACCCGACTGACCCAACACCCTCCAATACAGACCTCCAGCGAGCAGTGGTGTCCTCCATGAGTCATCCTGTTAGTGCAGCACCATCGGCAGACGGCTGCACCACGCAGGACTACATGCACACAGACCGTTACCACGACTGTCCTTAACACCACGTCACCGTCACCAAAGACTGCAGTGGTGTCGTACCAGACTGTCATGGAGTGACTCAGAATGGCAGCGGGTCATCTTCAGTGACGAGTCCCGCTTTAG
Source organism: Prochilodus magdalenae (assembly GCA_024036415.1). Classification (NCBI taxonomy): domain Eukaryota; kingdom Metazoa; phylum Chordata; class Actinopteri; order Characiformes; family Prochilodontidae; genus Prochilodus; species Prochilodus magdalenae. Next base: position 108,615 of record JAMWET010002825.1, on the reverse strand, counting down.
TCTTGGTGGAGACGCCCAACGAATCCGTGTGTGGAGGCACCGTGGTCAGCACCAAGATGAACGGTGTGTCATCACACGTCCAGAAGACCTGGTGTCCCTCCACCTCCACCCCTACCGCACCATCTGCAGGAACTGTGTGAGGATGTTCAAGCTGCATGGGATGGATTATCACAGGACTCCATCAGGAACCTCTACAGCTCCATACCGAGACGTCTGGGGTGTTGGGTTAGCGAACACGGCGGCCCGACGCCATACTGAGAGACAGACTTCTGTATGTGTAGCTCAATAAATATTGATCATATCAGTCTAAATTTATCATCAGTTATTGATCCTGCTCACCTTTATCTTCCTTCCCCACACACCTGCACTCCCACACCTCCTTCTGGGAGCTGGTGAGTACATTACCGCACCTCTGCGATGGAGCAGGGATGAAGTGAAAGCCGTATGGTTTTATATGAAAGTCTAAATTCAGGTTTGTGCACCCAGCATTCCGAGCGGGTGGCGTCTGAGCGGCCAAGCGAGGCTGGTGGGATGCTGTACAGCGAGGCAGGCGAGCTTTTCAGCGATCCCTCCATCACGCTGCGTCACAAAGGGAGAAATCTACCTGCTCATAAATATGCAAGGGCTGCAGATCTGCATACAGAGGCTGAGCGTTATGCAGGGAGCCAGTGAAGCAGGCAGGCCAACTGTAAAACATCTCCGCGCTTCGACCTCAAGGGAGGACAAAATAAAGAGAGGGAGCGCGTACGAACCCACGGCACAGACGGCGACAGAACCACCGCTGTCACGCAGCCGCACCGCCTGTTTACCTTCTGAAGCCCCAGCCCGTATATCACTGGAGAACTTCAAACGCAGGTTCCTTCACGTCTCCTGTAACACCTTCCACCGGAACACACAGTCAGCACCATACTGGGCTCCTTTACGTACAGGCCCAACGCGGTCCCCAACGAGAACTCCAGCGAGTGCCACTGTGCGCTTGGATGCATGCCCTCACGCTGAACCGCACACGGAGCGCAGGTCCGCGTGTTCTAGGAGATAAAGTTCATGAAAGCAAACAAGTATGGTTCTAATGCGTTTCCTCTCGCTAACAATGGGGAGCGCATTAGCAGGAGATTGCTCCATCCGAGTGGAATGGCAACGGTGCAGCCTGGGAACCCGCTCACGCGCTTTTCCTCACCTTCAGATGAGAACCGGAGGCTAATTTCCGACTCAGGAGGGGAAAAGTCTGTCCACAGGTGGACGCAAGAGCCAAGCCAAACGGATTCGAACAAACGAAACAGCAGCTCTAGCACACACACGGTTCTAGCTAACACGCATCCACGTACTGTCCTGAACTCATTGGACATCTAGGTGTATAGCACCAAAACGGGTACTATTAGTGGAACGGTTTCATGGTGCCCTATGGAACCATCTTCAAAATGCTATCGATCTGAAGAACTATGCAGACCATGGTTCTCGCTATGGAGTGAGAACCATAGATCTGCGTGTTCTAGGAGGTGGACACAAGAGCCAAGCCAAACGGATTCGAACAAACGAAACAGCAGGAATAATTGCAGCTCTAACACACACACGGTTCTAGCTAATACGCATCCACGCACCATCCTGAAATCACTGGACATCTAAGTATACACCACCAATAAGGGTTCCGTTACTGTTATTATGTCAAGCCGGTACTATTAGTAGAACAGTTTTGTGGTGCACTATGGAACCATCTCCAAAATGCTACTACATAGAACCATATGAGACACATTCTCCATCAGTCTGAAGAACAATGCAGAGAACTGTTTAGGCATGCAGAGTGCTCATGGTTCTATACTGAAACAGCCTTTCCTGAAGAACCATGCAGCGAGAACCTTAGATTGGTGTGTTCTAGGAGATAAAGTACCTGACGCTAAGTGCATTGATACGTTTCCTGACCTCTTCACCTTTAGCCGAGAACCCAAGGACTAAAATGACTGCAGTCCTAACACACACACGGTTCTAGCTAACACGAATCAATGTACCGTCTTGAAATCATTGGACCTCCAAGCATTACATGCCTAAACGGATATTATAGTAATGGTGTTTTATATGGTTCTACGTAGCACCAAAAAGTTTCTCCAACCATTATCGGTGCCATGTAGAACCATATACAACACATACTGCATCAATCAGAGGAACAATTTCACTAGGCAGGAATGAGTACCGTGTCATATATGGTTCTAGCATCAAAAAGAGCTTTGCTATGATCAATATGATCCTTTTTGGTGCTATATAGAACAATGTAGAACCATAAACAACACATAAAAACATGTGAGCTAGAACCATAAATGACACATTCCCCATCAGCCTGAATAACCATGGTCACCATGTAGAGAACAGAGAATGTGTCACATATAGAACCTTTATGAAAATATACAATATATGACACCAAAAAGGGTTCCGCTACCAGTTAAGCTGGTAACATTAGTAGAACCGTTATTAGTGCCATATAGAACCCTATACAACATGGACTCCATCAGTCTGAAGAATTTGACCTATTAGAAGATGGTTCTATGTAGCACCAAAAAGTGCTACGCTACGGCTGCAATGTCCAAATGGTTCTACTAGGATTCAAAATGGTTCTACGTAGAACCATGCACTACACATTCTCCATCAGTCTGAAGAACTATGCAGAGAAGTATTTAGGTGAAGAAGATTGAAGCTTGTTCTTTGAGTACTCATGGTTCTATACTGAAACAGCCTTTACTGAGGAACCCTTTAAGAACCATGGATAGAGAACCATTACAGATCTCACTACTAGCCTCCTACAGTGCAGTGCTGACCTGATCCCGGTTGGCTGGCGTTCAGGATTAGCTCCAGCACTGACCGCCTGGGATGCAGAGCAAGACGGTGGACCTGCGAGACTCTCCGTGGCTAAGCTGCTGGTGTAGTGATGACGGAGGAGCTGGAGGCATGAAGAGAGTCACGGTGTTCGCCAACCTGCACCGTGGAACTCGTGAAAAGAACCACTCAACGTTCTCACCCTCGGTACAGCTCCAGACACCCAGAGCTTCCTGGTGTGTGTTAACTGGAGATAGGAAGCAGGCTACGTAGATCCTGGCATGTTCCTATAGGAACTAAAGGAACGTCAGATGAAGGTCCTACCTTGGGAACCACATGGTCATATGTTCTACCTCCTGTGATGTCAGCACTCATAGAACGCTCTCAGGTCTTTAAACCACCATAGAGGTTCTACATGTACCACTAGCAGCAAACTGTCAAAGTAGATAGAACCGGGTCTTGACTCATGAAGATAAAGATACAAGGCTGGATTGGTTCTCATGGTTCTACCCTAGGCTATATTAGGTTCTGTTACCTTATGCAGTACTAGATGAAAGGACACTAGAGCGCTTTTTAAGATGTTCTGTTGAATATTTAAGGTTCTTGTTTTTCAGGAAGAAGGTTATTGATAAATACGGTACTGATACTATAATAATCTATTAGTACTGACTCATGAGTCACCTGCCTCGAGGCTTTATCAGCTCTTAAATTCATTAGACCTTCATCAAGAATGTAATTTTTTATTGGAATTTTATTCTAGATATTATTTTTATCAAATTATTTCCAGATATTATTTTCCTCTGAATTTAATTCTGGATATTCGTTTGATCAGAATTTCATTCTGGACATACTGCTTCTATTAAAACTACTTTCTGAATAATAATTTGATCAGAATTTCATTCCGCATATTAATTTTATTCAAACTTAAATCTGGATATTGTTGTTTTCTTTTAGAATCTGATTCTGGATATGAATTTATCTTAACTTTATTCTGGAAATGAAATGCATTAAAATTAAATTCTGGTTATTATTTTTATTCTGAAAGTGCAGGATTCTAACTGAAGTATGGGTGTTACTTTTATTAGATATTTTTTCCAGATATTAATTTATTATTTTATCAGAATTTATTTCAGAAAAGTCATGTCATCTGAACTTCATGAGTGCAAAGTTTATCAGAAAGTCATTCTGTATATTAATTTTATTCAAATATATACATGGATATTTCTTTTTATCTAAATTTATTCAGGATGTTAATTTTAACAAAAATACTTTTCTAGATATTCTTTTCTAATTTTTTTCTAATTTGAAGTTGTAATTTATCAGAACTTCATTCTGGAAATGGATGTATCTGAATTGACTTCCATTGTATTGATTTTATCCAGGGTATTTTTGAATTCTGGATATTAATTAATATTTCAAACTTCATTATTATTATTCATTTTATAAATGAAATGCATCTAATGTCTGATTCCAGTCTTATGAATGGCAGTGCACATATTTCCATCCATATTTATTTTTCATTTTACAATTTGACCCAACATCACCAACTGATTAGCACCTAGCGGCGTCATGCTAACAGCTACTGGAGTCTCGTTTCTTACTTCACTGAACAGTAACTGTGAAAATCCGACATTTTAGAAGAAGGGAGCTTTTGACAGGCGGGATAATCTGCCTCCCAATTTGGGAAACCAGTCAGTTGTTCCTCCAGACAGAACTGCCCACTTGGCTGGTTCCATTCTCAGTCCATATGAACCTCTCCGGAGCGGATCAGCGTAAACATTACAGCCACCGGAATCACTCCAAACACTGACTGTATAGCCCAAAGCTCCTACAGTGGATGTGCTATGAACATTACCATACTGCTTTCATCTCAGCGCTGTGGCTCCGTGTCAACAAGCCATTAGCTGCTGGAGGCACGGCAGGATTCTGCTGAGTTCGCAGAGCGATCCTAATCCTGCCAGGTCGGAAAAACAAGCCGGATATCTGGAGGCAGGGATGCAAACACGTATTCCCTTCACTGTAACACGCCACATTTTTCTCACTTTGAAGAAAGGAGGAACTAACGTCGCTCCAGTCCTGTTTCTCAAAACCAACGGCCCGGAACAGGCCCGGATTTGAGCGCCTGTCGTGTTTTCGCTCTCGGAATCAGTGACGAAAATTAGACACTGTGCCGTAAACAGCGTGAGGGTAAAGTCTGGTGAGTCACAAGGTTCAGAACCGAGAAGCCCAAACTGAGAATTCACCACAAGTTCAGGGTGTTAACTGGGTGCACAAGCTTCGTTATGAAAAACCCAAGAACTGTGGTGACATTCCGAGGACACCGGGAGATCCGAGATAAGAACTGGGAGTTATACGGACTAAGGAGTAATAAAACCTGCTCTAGGAATAAAGTAGAGACCAGTAAAGCAACAGGCTGGAAAGGGCTGGTATAAGTACTAAGGCTAGACGGGGGTAGAATAAAGAACAGCTGGTGCTGGGAAGGACACGCAATGCAACATTAAGCCCCACCCACACAATCTGATTGGTTGAAAGCATTCAAACAGCATTCACATACAACCACAACGGATGCAACAGCAACCCGAATGGTGGACAATGTGGAGAAATCCAGTGTTCCAGGCTGGGAAGGAGACGTCGGCACATCCTATACCCCTCCCAAGTAGCCCAGCTGCCAGCGGTACACGGCTGATGTCCACCTTTAAACCAGGCCGAAGTTAATCCAATTTTCCGTTCCACCTTAAATGCTCCAGCTTGTAACTTCAGCACTGTTAAAGGTGGAATGGAACATTCCCGAATCAAGCTGGAGAACAGGAACTTCAGGAGCTACCTTAACTAATAAGGGAGATATATAGGCTGACTATGGCCTGAGGTCATGACCCTCAGCGTCGGGATGCGTCTCCGTGCTCCATGAAAGAACACGGAAAGGAATTTACATGCCGAAACACATTTTAGAAGCTCCATTTCGCAAAACAGCCCAAGAAGCCCCGGAAAAATATTTGATTATTCCCTAAAACCTTGAACGCAGCGTGCGGCACGGCGGGGTGCCTCCCACCGCTTTCAGCGTCCCCCCTCAGTTCATACCTCATAATACATTTCAAACAGGCTCATGGTCGTCTCCTAAAGTCGTTTAGCTCTGCCGTCATCAATATTTTCCTTTCCCTTCCCCGGAATTGCGCTGTCCGTCATTAGCGCCGGTACGTAACCTTTGTTGGGGCATGAAAATCACATTAACACAAAAACGGGGGACGCACTCCGGCCCCGACAGCGCGATCCGTCAAACCGCACACGCACCACCGGAAATCAGGGTTATTTACTATCCGACGGGACCCAGTTGTGCGGTGGTTTACGCCACTCCGGACGGAAAGAGAGAGAGAGAGATGGAGCCGAGAACTCGTTGCCATGGAAACCCAGCTTTTGTTTGCATATTAACGCAGTCTAATAGATCTTTTCAAAGGAAGGGCTGAAGATACTGACAGTGACAGCTTCCCGAACCGCTATGAAAAGCCTCTTTCCGGGGTGAAGTAGGAGCTTAGCTGGTAGCGGGAGCGAAAAAATAAAGTTCCCTTTGAAAAGAGCTCTGTGTTACACACGTTCCTCCGTCTTTCCCCCCAAAAATCCCCCTCTTCTGACTCCTCTCTAATTAATTCCTCCTTAACACGGTTAGCGTGCACCATCGCCTTCTCTACACGGAGCTTCTCGCTGGAATTGGCCGCAGGCGGAGCAGGCCAGATGCTGAGTCTCGCTCATGCTCCGCGTTTCATTAGCATAAAGCATGAAGCTCCTTCAGGAGGCAGGATGGAGGAGGCTCTCATCTTGAGGAACACAAGGAGAAGGAGAGCCGAGGCGCTGTACGCTGCTCTCCACGGAGGCCGATGTGGAGGCCGGAAATGAGAGAACACTCCAACGGATTTCAGAGTGATCTTCGATCCGTCATTCACGAGGTCCCTGGTGGCTGAGCCGTACCTAACACTGTGTATCACCTCCACCAGCACCAACAACAGCTTGGGCATGTACTGGACAAGTTTCTGGATGTAGCCACATCAGTGTTCAGACACTCCTACATCAAAGAACTGGTCAGGTGGTCCAGATGTGGTGGAGGCCTTCCCTGGCACAGTTCCGTGGAGAATTCCCTGTAGGCTGGGATTGTATCCACTGCTGGTAGACCCGTATGACCGTACGCTTCCATACACCTGCAGATTCAGCTACTTCCTTCACACTATGGTCTTTGGCCACGCCCACATGCAGTCCCTCCTTTTAGCCAATCATTAACATCTGCTCTGGAGCCATTTTCCACACATGGAACGAGACATTCCCTGCACTGTAGCACCTCTTCCCAATCTATGGATCCCGTCACTCACCCCGCAGGGATTGAGCTGTATATCAGAGATTTGGCATCAGATGTTTTGGAAGTTGGTATCTTATTCGCCAGCTGCTGGGTTCAAGTTTCCCGTTCCACCTTAAAATGGTGCTGCAGTTACATTCTAGGTATTATAACAACCACCGCCTGCAGCATTTAAGGTGGAACATGGACAAATTGGGCATATGCCCATGTATAATTATAACCCCTGTCCTATTAAGGAGGACATACACACGTTCTTCCTCTCTTCCTCTTTAATAAAGAACCACAGAGCCGACAGCAGCGCTGGTGAGAACCAGCCCGAAGAGCTCTCCACAGACAAAGCGTCTGCTTTGCTTCCCGTCGCTGTGTGCTTGGCATTGGCTGGCACTCAGCTCGAGCATCACTCCGGTTCCGGGGTCTTTGCTAGCAGCTTTGCATAAATCGTGCATTGCCAGACTCTCTCGGAGCAAAGTCTGGTACCTCTCAGCACTTAGGGTGGCCAAGAACCGCCTACTGCTGCAGAACGAGGAAATCAGACTGACAACAACGACGACCAATCACAGGCCGGATAGGCGGCACGATGTACAGAAGGAGGCATATGAACAGTCCCTCGGGAAACACAGAAGTATAGGATGGGCGGAGCATCTGTGGCTGAGACTGCTGTCCATCATTCCTAGCACTGCGGTGGCACTGACGTGGTGGTGGTGTTAGTGTGGGTGGTGCTGGTGTAAGTGGATCAGACACAGCAGTGCTGCTGGACACCTCAGTGTCACTGCTGGACTGAGAATCATCCACCAACCAAGACTATCCAGCCAGCAGCATCCTGTGGGGCAGCGTCCTGTGGGGTAGTGTCCTGTGGGGCAGCGTCCTGTGGGGCAGCGTCCTGTGGGGCAGCGTCCTGTGGGGTAGTGTCCTGTGGGGCAGCGTCCTGTGGGGCAGCGTCCTGTGGGCAGCGTCCTGTGGGGCAGCATCCTGTGGGGCAGCGTCCTGTGGGGCAGCGTCCTGTGGGTTAGGTAGTCCTGTGGGGTTCAGCGTCCGCCTGTGGGCAGCGGCCCTGTGGGGCAGCGGTCCTGTGGTTTGGCAGCCTACCTGTGGGGCAGCGTCCTGTGTGCCCCTGATGAAGGCTAGAGGAGGAGACAATGGACCAACACTGCACTGGTTGCAGCAGCAGATGAGCTATCGTCTCTGACTGTCCATCTACAAGGTGGACCAGCAAGGTAGGAGTGTCTAATAGAGTGGACAGTGAAGTGGACACAGTGTCTAAACACTCCAGCAGCACTGCTGTTCTGATCCACTCACACACCCACCACCCACCACACTAACACACCACCAGCACATCAGTGTCACTGCCGTGCTGAAAATGATTTACCACCCACATAAATAAAACCTGCTCTGTGGTGGTCCTGTGGGGGTCCTGACCATTGAAGAACAGGGTAATACAGTACACAGAGAAACAGATGGACTACAGTCTGAACCTGTACACCTACAGAGTGTCCTGTATGGTCAGTGGAGGTGGACAGCGAGTGTTGCTACAGTAGTTCCTAATGAAGCCGGCACCGGGGGTTTGCTCTTAGCACATCTACGACCGTCATTCCCGCTCCTTTCTGTTAACGTTGCTGAGGAAATTATGCCATCACAGTTGGACGGGTGGGCTACACTTCAGGGGCCATAGCCTGTGGGTCATGTCTGGGTGAAGGTGTGTAATCCACTCACTCGCTGATGGGCTTATGCTATCCTAACATTGGCATCAGTGCGTCGGTAAGCAAAGGGCTGGCAGGCTGTCCTCGGAAAGCAGGACTGTGAAACTGGCTCCTGAAGGAAACAGGTCCCAGCAGTGGGCTAACGGTGGGGGATGCCAGCCTCCAAACAAGACCCCGTCTGCGGGAGCTGATAAAGAGTTCTGGAGGGCGAGATTTAGAGAGAACAAAACTCGGGCCTTCCTTAGTGATGTTTATTAGGCACTTTAGGCTTTCGGACCACGTTTTAATGAAACGGCGATACGTAGACCCCCACCCCAACACCCCCCACTCTTTCATCTCTAACAAATCTTCCTCTTTTTAAAGATTTTGTAGCGCAGCAAATACGGCCGCATGTGCCTCTGCAGATTACTGCACATGGCACTGTGTTTATTTTCTTACAGCTGCATCTAACAAGTCATAATCCCACCACGGCTACGCTAAACCATAACAGCGCCTTTCTGCTTATACATATACACACACACAACAGATGTTAGCATGTATATGGTCTCCCAACTACATATATACACATACACACTGGCGAACCAATGGGGAACCACCTTACGGAAGCATTAGCATCGTCCTGGCCTACTGCAGATTGATAACGAGGCTGCTTTCCACTAAATTAGCGTCGCGCTAACGCAGCTCAGACGATGGCAGCTAAAAAGCAGCAGAGCGGTCAAACGTCGCTTCCGTATGTGTGGAAAGTGTGAAAAGCGGCTTTATATCTGCCACTGTTGTCCATATGCTAACAAATTAGCATTAACAAATACTAATGGTGGCGTTCATTAGCATGCATTAGCACCAGGATTAGCATGCCGGCGCTGCCTGAATGAAAGCCTCTCTGAAATGGTCACTTTCCGGAATGAAGGAAATGTGTTCCTCACTTTTAAGGCAAGCTTATTTTTATCGCCTTTAAAGGTTTGAACGTGCTCTACGACTTTCCACGTCCTAGCGGAAGATCAAAGGCCGGGAATCTCAAGACCTGAAGGTTTCCAGTGGCCCGAGTGTTGAGGGATCAAACGACTCAAACGACTGAAAGAATGCTCAGCTTTTGGAAGCTTGAGCTAGCACCGGTGCTGGCACTGATCCCAAGGACGTGCTCAGTGTGGTCCTCAGCTACACTGTGCTTCAAGCTCAGCTGACTGACTTGCTATCTGCTTTACTTGCTGTATTTCCGGCGTTCCGTAAAGCTGGGCGCGCTAACAAGCGAGTGGATACAGGGAAGGCCGATAACCAAGAGGCCAAAACAAAGACATCCACAGGAGGTACAGGTTGGACTAGGCCAGAGCCAGGATAACAAACACCAACTCCAAACGTCCAGCTACACCGGACCACTCTGTCCACTCTCTCCGCATCCAAATCCAGGCTATCTATTCAACGCTGAGCGTTTTCAGACAAGCTGTCTAGACAGTGACAGCAGAATCTCTCACATTCCGCGTATACCGGGTTTGAAGAATGAGGAAAATGAAGCAAAAGCTGCAGCTTTAGAGTCGACCTTTGGGCATGCAGATAGTTGTTTAAGTGTTCATGACTCATATATAGAACCATTATACACCCATCATCTACAGAACAGCTGCACCCAGAAGGAGGTGTGGGAATGCAGGTGTGTGGGGAAGGAAGATAAAGGTGACCAGGATCAATAACTGGTGATAAATTTAGACTGATATGATCAATATTTATTGAGCTACACATACAGAAGTCTGTCTCTCAGTATGGCGGTGTTGGGCCGCCGTGTTCGCTAACCCAACACGCCAGATGTCTCGGTATGGAGCTGTAGAGGTTCCTAATGGAGTCCTGTGATAATCCATCCCATGCAGATTGAACATCCTCACACAGTTCCTGCAGATGGTGCGGTAGGGGTGGAGGTGGAGGAACACCAGGTCTTCTGGACGAGTGACTACAGACCGTTCATCTTGGTGCTGACCACGGTGCCTCCACACACGGATTCGTTGGGCGTCTCCACCAAGACTAAAGCGGGACTCGTCACTGAAGATGACCCGCTGCCATTCTGAGTCACTCCATGACAGTCTGGTGCGACACCACTGCAGTCTTTGGTGACGGTGACGTGGTGTTAAGGACAGTCGTGGTAACGGTCTGTGTGCATGTAGTCCTGCGTGGTGCAGCCGTCTGCCGATGGTGCTGCACTAACAGGAGGACTCATGGAGGACACCACTGCTCGCTGGAGGTCTGTAATGGTGGCTGTTGGGTCAGTCTGTTGGTTTATGTCATGAGCTACTGAAACGTGATTCATTAGCATGTCTCACCATGTCAAACCCACCCACCAAGTTTCGTTCCTGTCGGTTGGTTCCTTCTGGGTGTTTGTGCAGTCCTCTGGCTCAGAGTAAAAGAAACCTTCCAACCCTACAACCATCCAACCATGAGAGACGATGACTAGCTCCTAGCTTAACTTGCCAGGATACCATTCCTTGCAGTGCAGCCCATGTTTACACCAACATGCAGATGGTGCACGCGGCCTGGACGCACACAACGAATGACTCCACCAACATTTCATGTTGAACACTTGCAAAGTGCCGCGTGTCGCTTGCTAAACTGACCCGTTAGCCCAGTGACGCTAGCCCTGTTTTTTCCGGTGTTGTCTGTATGACTTCAGAGACAGTGTTTGTCAGCACTAACAAAGCCCCTCCAGTGCGTTCCGGGCTGGGGCCCATTAACATGTCAGCCAACGTGGCGAGGCTGGAACGTTTGTCTGCGCTGAGCAGCCTGCGCGCCATTGAAGTCCCACTTCAAATGGCAGCTAGCCTCTAGCAGCGCTAAAATATGCAGCGTCCAAAGTTATTTTGATCTCTTTAGTTAGGAAACAAGAGCTGGCATTAGTGTCCTCCCGGCCAGAGAGGAAACGTTCTACTGTAGCTAATGTTTTAGATAGATTAACACTGGAGCCAATTACTATTCCGGTATTCCGGGTTCGGAGGAATCAAAGGGAAACTGTGGAAACGCTCTCATTAGCTGGAGCATATGACATTGTTTAATCCTCATTAGGAACCGAGGGTCTACTACAGCCGTAAAAAGAAACACTCACAAACGGCGGCGATATCGTAAAGCAAGCCGCTTTGCCCGTGTGCCGTGGCGGCACGTATACCGTCTAGAACCTCGGAGCAATCTTCCGCAGCTCTGTGGGTTTTATTCGCCGTTCAGAGACCAGCTGCTTAAACAAGCAGTGATGGTAAGGATCAAATCGTGGCCCAAAAACTGTGCTCAATTGCTTTTCCGCACGGTTCCGAGGGCTTATGAAATCAAAAAACAGCCGAATTCATTTTTACCGGGCTTATTTCCGGCATGGTTCGGTGGCGCGTGGGTCTCTGGCTCTGCCGGCAGAGTGGGAAAAGGCCCACATGAACCTCGGAGCGCTTAATCAGATCAGCCGTAAAACCACGAGCTCGTCTTATTGAGTTGGTCTTGTTTAATAACTGTGATAGAGCCAATGGGACAAACGTGGCTTCGGCCAACTCGCAGCCTTCCAACACCGGGCCAGGTGGCCAAGCCGGCCATGCCCGGTACGCACACACATGCTGGAGCGGTGCCGCGTTTGGTGGTCCGCCATCCAGAACAACAGCATCCAAATTCAGGAGGAAGAGTCTGGCAGAGGGAGGCGGCTTTACAGTACCGCACTGCTCATTCCAGATCCCACATCAGAGGTGAATGGAGCCAGGAGTCGGGCGTCCCTCATGCCTCACTATGAAGTTCATGATGTTTAGATTAATCCATCTATAATGGAGGGTCAGCAGATATCGGTGGCCCTGAGGGATGTACAGCCTAGGTTCCCGGTATGGACAGAAGCTAATATCCAGTTTATGGGCCGTTATTTAAATCAGGACCCAAACAAGCTGGTGAAGGGCCAGGTGTATATACCTACACACAGGTTAGGACCATCCGAGTTCAATTAAAATGTCCTCACTGCAAAATAAACGAGATATCAGCAAATAAAATGATATTTAATCTAATTTACATATCCTAAAATCAAACGGTTACTTCACAAAACTACTCAAATCCAATAAAAAGCATCTAAACATTAATAATCTCATAACTAGATTTCAGCAATGTCAACACAAGACAGGCTGATATACGAGTGTGTTTAAGATCCTCTCACTGAGCAAGAAACCTTTTTTTCTCCAGTATAAATTCAGAAGAACTTATTTTTACCTAGAACATCAACAGCGCTGCAGAAAAACTGTATATTGGGAAAGTAAAATGATCTTATGTCTAGTTGAGATTGACGTAAGCTCATGGTACATATTTCCAGTCATGTTTTGCTCATTTTAAGTCATTTTCGTCTGACTGAAACTAAAACGTCCTTAAAACAAGTAAGAATATCTGGAAATAAGTTAAATAATTATAAAATAAGCTTATAAAAATCTCAAAATGGGAATTTTAGGGTATATCCACTAGATTTAAGATCATTTTACTTGCCAAAATATCATTTTTTGTAAATGGTAAATGGAGTTTACTCTACAGAAAATGGTTTTCTTACTTACGTAAGTGAAATGAGCTTAAATACACTCATATATCAATATTTCTTGAGTTTGAATATTTGTTGAGTTCGAAAAACCTTGTTATAAGATTATTACCTCATGTTTACACACCTTTTATTGGATTTAATAATTGTATCAAGAAACCATGTTAATAAAAACTATATTAAAATGATCTGCCAGCACGGTGAGCTCTTTTTAAAGGATAATATTATTTTAAGTCAAATATTTAATATATTTGACTTTTAATATTGCTACACCTGTCTCAAAATCTGGAACACTAGAAATATAATATTCATTAAGATCATGTAGTGTAACAATCTTGCAAAAAAGATAATACATAATTAATACTCTTATTGACTTTTAGATCATGTCACATTTCATCCCATGTTAAATAAACAGTTTCTATTAACAGTGTATAGGGACTGAATGATTAGCTAGCAGCTAATATGTGCTAGCTAGTCCGCTAACAGTTGGTCTCGGCTAGTTACAGTTTTTATTAGGTACCAGCTAATCTACACTACTGGTGGTTGGTTGGAGGGTCACAGGGATGCCATCTCTCGCTTCCACTTCTTTCGTACTGACGGTAACTCCATCCGTAATCGCGGTTAAACGGTGCCTCGGATGATTTTCGAGTGCCCCTGCTTCCACCCTGCTCTAACAAACCGTCCGCCTTATGAATGGTTTTCGACCAGTTTCACGTCTGCCAGCAAATTCCATGTCACTGTTGATTCTGTAGGTCTAGATAAGTTCCACATTCACTACCGAGAACACAATACGGCACCACTAGGCTAATGGCTAATCTCCAGTAGAGGCTCATTAATTAGCCAGAAGCTAATCCTAAAATGCACTCTTAAAAAAGTGGTTCTTCAAGGGTTCTATAATAAAAGCAATGGTCGTATACAGAACACTGAACACTATTGTGAAATGTTGAACTGGTTCTTTTCAGATGGACTGTTGTACTGTATTACGTATGGTTCTGCTATTTCTACGACAGCAACCTTGTAACAATACAAGAACATTGTTTGTTGCTATATAGAACCATATACAACATATTCTCCATCAATCTGAAGCTCTGCTGACCAAAAAGCCCTTGAGAACCATTGGGTTCTAGTTTCTAAGGAATAGGTGTAATGGCTACCATTGGCAGCCATAACCGTTTTTGTAGAACACCTTTAGATCCTATAGGAAACCATCAAATCCGTCTGGGTATAAATATCAGGACAACTGTCAAACCACTGGAATCCTGAACCCATCACCCTGATAGAACCCCTAAAGAACCCTGTTTATCAAGAACGTACTTGCTCTATATTCTTACGGCCTGCTAAGCTATCTAGCAGCATGACTGCAGAGTAGTGAGTGTGGCTGGAGCTGCGGATGTGTATGTGTTTTTGAGTGGTGGGTGGAAGTCAATGACTCATGACGGACCCGTTAAGGGAAAGAAATAAAGAGGGTCCCCATCTGGTGATACGCACATGCGCTTACGCACACGGCTGCTGAAATACGGCGTTCCTCGAGAACCTCCGAGGGTGCGCCGTAACTCAGCGGAATGATTGAAAGCGCGGAGACGGAGCCAGGGCATCTTTGGATGATCGATTGTTCGCTTGGACTAACAAGGGAATCAGCAGTGTGGAAGCCTGCCTTTGATTGACAGCTCCCACCATACTGGCCTGAACCAGCGGCGCCATTAGCTAACCCTGAGAGCAACCAGAGCACGCTCCTCTCCGGAGAGGACGGAGATAAATACACAGGAAGTGTCAAGGTGGGAGGTGAGAGAAACAGAAGGCGCCTCGCTACTGCTTGCTGGCTGCTACTGACACCACACAGGCACACATCTGAATGTGATAACAGAGCTTGGCTGATCAGCTCACACCCATCCTGTACCATCTCCCACACAGGGTTGACCTGAACGAACCCCGACTCAACTCTGATGTGCAAGCATGCACCACGTTCTAGAACCGGCACAAAGGTAAACACACCTTAGAGCTGAGGTCGCTAACTCCATCTCGGCAGTCCAGGAGATCCCAACGTTTACAGAAACACCATGTTTCCATGCGGGGCTACTTCGTTTCTCAGCCCTGAATACGTGGGGTAGTTTAGCCGGTCTGTCTAGCTCTAGCTTGAACAGTGTTGAATTGATGAGAAGCTGGATACGGGAATCGTTATAGTTTCGAATTAATATGCTAAATAATTCTTGGCTAATCAATAATACACTCTATTTTAGGCTAAACAACCACAGGATAAAACAATCACAGGCTAATGAACAGACAAATCAATCATA
This sequence comes from Prochilodus magdalenae, assembly GCA_024036415.1. Taxonomy (NCBI): domain Eukaryota; kingdom Metazoa; phylum Chordata; class Actinopteri; order Characiformes; family Prochilodontidae; genus Prochilodus; species Prochilodus magdalenae. The sequence continues at coordinate 92,970 of JAMWET010002825.1, read as the reverse complement.
GACTAATAAATCATTCACTAAACAACCTCAGGGTCGGCAGGCCAATTAGAAGAGAACCAATCATACGCTAATCATTCACAACCAATCACAGGCTAACCAACCATACCCTAATCAGTCTTGGGATAATCGAATATAGAGTAATCAATCATAGACTAATTAAACATAGCCTAACATGGCCTAACCAACCACAGCCTACATACCCAATCACAGGCTAACCAGTCATAGCCTAACCAATCAAAGGCTAAACATAAAAGCCTAATCAATCATAGGGTAACCAACCACACCCTAATCAATCAGTTATAGATTATCAATTACAGATTAATCTGGAACCGCCTAACCGATCATAGCCAAACCAAACATAGGCTAACGAACCACAGGCCTAACCATAACCAATCATAGACTAATTGAACATGGCCTAACCTGGCCTAATTACCCACAGCCTACATACCCAATCATAGGCTACCCAGTCATAGCCTAACCAGCTAAACATTAAGGCCTAATCAATCATAGGGTAACCAACCACAGCCTACATGCCCAGTCACAGGCTAACCAGTCATAGTCTAACCAATCAAGGGCTAAACATAAAAGCCTAATCAATCGTAGGCTAACCAACCACAGCCTAATCAATCAGTTATAGATTATCTATTACAGATTAATCTGGCACAGCCTAACCAATCATAGCCAAACGAACCACAGGCTAATTTATCATAGGATAATTAATACTGATTAATCAGGTATAGCCTAACCAATCATAGACTAATTAAACATGGTCCAACCTGGCCTAATTAACCACAGCCTACATACCCAATTATAGGCTAACCAGTCATAGCCTAACCAGCTAAACATTAAGGCCTAATCAATCATAGGGTAACCAACCACACCCTAATTAATCAGTTATGGATTATCTATTACAGATTAATCTGGCACAGCCTAACCAATCATAGCCAAACCAAACATAGGCTAACGAACCACAGGCTAATTTATCATAGGATAATCAATACTGATTAATCAGGTATAGCCTAACCAATCATAGACTAATTGAACATGGCCTAACCTGGCCTAATTAACCACAGCCTACATACCCAATTATAGGCTAACCAGTCATAGCCTAACCAGCTAAACATTAAGGCCTAATCAATCATAGGGTAACCAACCACAGCCTACATGCCCAGTCACAGGCTAACCAGTCATGGTCTAACCAATCAAGGGCTAAACATGAAAGACTAATCAATCGTAGGCTAACCAACCACAGCCTAATTAGTTATAGGTTATCAATTATAGATTAACCTGCCACCGCCTAACCAATCATAGCCTACCTAAACTTAGCCGAACCAACCACAGGCTAACCAACCACAGGGTAATTTGTTATAGGATAATCAATATTGATTAATCAATTATAGCCTAACCAATCATAGAATAATTGAACATAGCCTAACATGGCCTAACCAACCACAGCCTAGATGCCCAATCATAGGCTGTGGTTGGTTAGGCCATGTTAGGCTATGTTCAATTATGGCCTAACCAATCCAAGGCTCACCATTAAAGCCTAATCGGTCACATGCTAACCAAACACAGTCAACCAAACATAGGCAAACAGCGACAAGCCTAACCTATTAGATGCTGACCAAATTTAGGCTAACCAGGCACAGCCTCATCCATCCTAGGTAATCAGTCCTGGGCTAACAAGTCATAGACTTATCAACCATAGGCTAACACCGTCTTAGACCAACCAATCAGGTTAGTCTAACGGAACATAGCCTAACCAACCACAGCCTGACCTAATCACCAACGGCTAACAACCATAGACAAACCAATCATTAAATCAAACCATTCGTTCATTCGTTCATTCATTGTTTACTTTTATAGATCAGTAAAGGTTTATAATTAGCCCTTTGCTTGAGCTGCAAAGCCAATATCTGAACACCTAATTATTAGACTTCTGAACACAGCCACCTCCACCCACACCCACAGCAGCATTCCATCATGTATATGTGTGTGGGTTAGATGATATCTCTCTGCACATTCTCTCCTAAACAGACTCATAAAGCTCAGTGAGAGATGGAGTTTCATAAACTCAGTGTGCCCTGTTATAACTGCGAGCTGAGCACGCACCCTAAATCCTCTCTTATGTGGACGTTAAGGTGACACATCAATTCCCAACGTTACTGCACATTACTTCAGGTCGAGCTGCAGCAATGCTCAGCGGCACGCCGCTACCGTCTTATATCTGGAGATCCTGTAGACCCTGTAGATCCTGTATACCCAGTAGATCCTCTAGACCCAGTAGATCCTGTAGACCCAGTAGATCCTGTATACCCAGTAGATCCTCTAGACCCAGTAGATCCTGTAGACCCAGTAGATCATCTAGACCCAGTACATCCTGTACACCCAGTACATCCTGTAGACCCATCATCAAGACCCAGTACATCCTGTAGATCCAGTACATCCTGTATACCCAGTACATCCTATAGACCCAGTACATCCTGTAGACCTAGTAGATCCTCTAGACCCAGTACATCCTGTAGATCTAGTAGATCCTCTAGACCCAGTACATCCTGTAGATCTAGTAGATCCTCTAGACCCAGTACATCCTGTAGATCCAGTACATCCTGTATACCCAGTACATCCTATAGACCCAGTACATCCTGTAGATCTAGTAGATCCTCTAGACCCAGTACATCCTGTAGATCCAGTAGATCCTCTAGGTCCAGTACATCCTCTAGTCCCAGTACATCCTGTATACCCAGTACATCCTCTAGACCCAGTAGATCATGTAGTCCCAGTACATCCTGTATACCCAGTACATCCTCTAGACCCAGTAGATCATGTAGTCCCAGTACATCCTGTATACCCAGTACATCCTATAGACCCAGTAGATCATGTAGACCCAGTAGATCCTGTAGACCCAGTAGATCTATGCTTAACATGTCAGATGCCCTAAACCTGCCAAACGCACCGTGTGGTATGGATTATAACCAGGTCCATTCAAGACCATTAACATTAGAACAAGAACATTAGCAAAAGTGGGTTCTTGATTAGCAACAGTGGCATGCAAAAGACAGCCTTTTCATCACTTCCTAATGCAATTGAGCAACAGCAGTTAACAGGAACAGTGGAGAACCAGCAACATCCACAGTGCATGGCAGCCCCCGCGAGACGCCCCGCAGCCCGGCGGAGGATGGACAACATTTCTAACCAGCATGCATCACGTTAAGTCAGTGCTGTGCAGGCCTGCATTAGGCCAACCTCAGCCTTTGTCTTTGTTCCTTCTCCCTACACTTGTTCCCTCTGTTGGGGGAGGAGGTGAAAGAGGGAGGGGAAAGGAAGCAGAGGAGTTGGCTCGGCTCAAAAGGTGCTCTTCAGGCCTCTAAAGTGCTGAGGGAACGTCTTGAGGAATGAAAGAGTGGGTTGCCAAGCCTCTCGGAGATGTGCGATAGAAGAATGCAGAAAAACAAAAACAGAAGTGAGTAGAGCGAGGATTCAAGGTTAAAGGGGCGGGACTGAGCTGGGCCAGGGCTGGGTGATGAAAGCAGAGGGTCCTGCCGGGGAAGGCTGACTGAAGTACAGTATAAACCAACACCCCAGCCGTTTACTTACAGCGCGCTTGGGTTGACCTTGCACACACGCAGGCTTGATGCTGAGGCTGCTGAGCTTAGTTACATCAGCTGTAACAGAGTGTAAGACCCGAGTAGCTGAGAGGACAAACACAGAGGCATAGAGAGGAACAAGAAACATCTGGGACTAACGAGAGGGCGTGGCTACAACCTGCAGACAGAACACACGGAGACCATTCTCTCTCCAGTTATTACCGTCACACTGTAAACGCTACACACGCTGCAGATTCATACTGGATTATAATCCCTCCACAGTTATTACCGTCAGACTGTAAACACTACACACACTGCAGATTCATACTGGATTATAATCCCTCCACAGTTATTACCGTCAGACTGTAAACACTACACACGCTGCAGATTCATACTGGATTATAATCCCTCCACAGTTATTACCGTCAGACTGTAAACACTACACACGCTGCAGATTCATACTGGATTATAATCCCTCCACAGTTATTACCGTCAGACTGTAAACACTACACACGCTGCAGATTCATACTGGGTTATAATCCCTCCACAGTTATTACCGTCAGACTGTAAACGCTACACACGCTGCAGATTCATACTGGATTATAATCCCTCCACAGTTATTACCGTCAGACTGTAAACACTACACACGCTGCAGATTCATACTGGATTATAATCCCTCCACAGTTATTACCGTCAGACTGTAAACACTACACACGCTGCAGATTCATACCGGATTATAATCACCCCACAGTTATTACCGTCAGACTGTAAACACTACACACGCTGCAGATTCATACCGGATTATAATCCCTCCACTGTTATTACCGTCACACTGTAAACACTGCACACGCTGCAGATTCATACTGGATTATAATCCCCCCACAGTTATTACCGTCAGACTGTAAACACTGCACACGCTGCAGATTCATACTGGATTATAATCCCTCCACAGTTATTACCGTCAGACCGTAAACACTACACACGCTGCAGATTCATACTGGATTATAATCCCTCCACAGTTATTACCGTCAGACTGTAAACACTACACACGCTGCAGATTCATACTGGATTATAATCCCTCCACAGTTATTACCCTCAGACTGTAAACACTACACACGCTGCAGATTCATACTGGATTATAATCCCTCCACAGTTATTACCGTCAGACCGTAAACACTACACACGCTGCAGATTCATACTGGATTATAATCCCTCCACAGTTATTACCGTCAGACCGTACACACTACACATGCTGCAGATTCATACTGGATTATAATCCCTCCACAGTTATTACCGTCAGACTGTACACACTACACATGCTGAAGATTCATACCGGATTATAATCCCTCCACAATTATTACCGTCAGACTGTAAACGCTACACACGCTGCAGATTCATACCGGATTATAATCACCCCACAGTTATTACCGTCAGACTGTAAACACTACACACGCTGCAGATTCATACCGGATTATAATCCCTCCACTGTTATTACCGTCACACTGTAAACACTGCACACGCTGCAGATTCATACTGGATTATAATCCCCCCACAGTTATTACCGTCAGACTGTAAACACTGCACACGCTGCAGATTCATACTGGATTATAATCCCTCCACAGTTATTACCGTCAGACCGTAAACACTACACACGCTGCAGATTCATACTGGATTATAATCCCTCCACAGTTATTACCGTCAGACTGTAAACACTACACACGCTGCAGATTCATACTGGATTATAATCCCTCCACAGTTATTACCGTCACACTGTAAACACTACACACGCTGCAGATTCATACTGGATTATAATCTCTCCACAGTTATTACCGTTAGACTGTAAACACTACACACGCTGCAGATTCATACTGGATTATAATCCCTCCACAGTTATTACCGTCAGACTGTAAACACTACACACGCTGCAGATTCATACTGGATTATAATCCCTCCACAGTTATTACCGTCAGACTGTAAACGCTACACACGCTGCAGATTCATACTGGATTATAATCTCCACAGTTATTACCGTCAGACTGTAAACACTACACACGCTGCAGATTCATACTGGATTATAATCCCTCCACAGTTATTACCGTCAGACTGTAAACACTACACACGCTGCAGATTCATACTGGATTATAATCCCTCCACAGTTATTACCGTCAGACTGTAAACACTACACACCCTGCAGATTCATACTGGATTATAATCCCTCCACAGTTATTACCGTCAGACTGTAAACACTACACACGCTGCAGATTCATACTGGATTATAATCCCTCCACAGTTATTACCGTCAGACTGTAAACACTGCACACGCTGCAGATTCATACTGGATTATAATCCCTCCACAGTTATTACCGTCAGACAGTAAACACTACACACGCTGCAGATTCATACTGGATTATAATCGTAACATGATATGAATTTGATGTGGCTCAGATGATCCGAGTGTTGCTCCAGATCTGTACCTAGTTTACACTTTCATCCCGTCTCCATGGAGATCAATTCTATCTTCGGATTGTGAGGAGTCAGTCATGTGTTATATCCTGTTTAGATCAAATTGCTGGCATGGTCAGCGGAGCATGGTCAGCGGAGCATGGCTCTGAGCGGAGGGCTCTGGACTCCACAGCCGCTGAGAAAGCATGTTACTCTGCTTGATGCACAAACTGGACCATCTGTGCCTCTCCGTGTCCCAAACCTTTATCCATCACAACACATTCCACACGAGTCCTCTTTCAGTAGCACCAACAACCCATACAGCCCATAGCAGCCCATACCACCGTATCCTACAGCCACCTCACAACAGACCAGAACTGTGCAGATGAGTGAACGTGTGCGTGTGCGGCGCTCAGACATAAACCAGCTACGAGTCACTGCACATACATATACATGTTGCCTTGTGTTACTCAGTCATGTTTATTATGAGTCTTAATCAGAAAGCAATCATGCATGTTTATTTATTTATTTATTTATTATAATAAACAGGAGACAAACACTGAGTGATTGTGATATTGTGGGATGTATTATTTTTGATAACTGCTTGTGCTGTTCGGTGCTGGTACAGTGAATATGCATAGTTCCAGTGTTGCCGGGCGCTGGGTTGTGTTCAGTGAAGGCGCACACCCGAGGACCTGATTGGTGGAGGGGACTCTTGTACTCCTGTAAGTTCTCAATTCTCTCAGTGTAGCTACATAAAATAAATAAATAAATAAATAAATAAATAAGATCAACACGGAGCCCACGCTCTCAGCACTGACCTCAGTGTCACTGCTGGACTAAGAATCGTCCACCAACCAAAACTATCCAGCCAACAGCGTCCTGTGGGCAGCGTCCTGTGGGCAGCGTCCTGTGGGCAGCGTCCTGTGGGCAGCGTCCTGTGGGCAGTGTCCTGTGGGCAGCGTCCTGTGGGCAGGGTCCTGTGGGCAGCGTCCTGTGGGCAGTGTCCTGTGGGGCAGCGTCCTGTGGGCAGTGTCCTGTGGGCAGTGTCCTGTGGGGCAGCGTCCTGTGGGGCAGCGTCCTGTGGGCAGCGTCCGGTGCCCACTGCTGAAGGACTAGGGGATGACCAACACTGCACTGTGCAGCAGCAGATGAGCTATCGTCTCTGACTGTCCATCTACAAGGTGGAGCAGCAAGGTAGGAGTGTCTAATAGAGTGGACAGTGAGTGGACACAGTGTCTCAACACTCCAGCAGCACTGCTGTGTCTGATCCACTCACACCAGCACCACACACACTAACACACCACCACCACAGTGGACAGTGAGTGGAGATATGAGGGGGTGTATTTAAGGAAGGGGATGAATGAGACTTTCACTAAACCGGCAGTAGAATGAGAGTGTACTGGGGGGGCAAGGGTGGTCTGCCCCGGGTGAAGCCCAGCCACGGGGACGAGGCAGTCACTTTAACCCGGCCTGCACTTCACCTTGATGTTCAGGATGAGTGGGCGGAGCCAGACTCTACAGGGGCACTGAGCTGAGATCAGAGGAGGAAACAAGTCATGAGGGGCTTCCACTGAGCTCTGTATGTTGGTCCTACCAACATACATAGCTCCCACCTAGGACCACCCTCATGTGAACATTACAGCTGGATAGCCACTGCTATGCTTACTGTGGGGGCTTTTATTGTGAAAGTTGGGGAGAGAGTGTGAGAGAGAGAGAGAGAGAGAGAGAGAGAGAGAGAGAGAGAGAGGAAGAGAGAGAGGGAGATGCAGAGAGAGATGCAGAGAGAGAGATGCAGAGAGAGATGCAGAGAGAGAGATGCAGAGAGAGATGCAGAGAGATAGAGTGATCAGTGGAGAGGAGGAGGCTTATCCCGAGCGCTCCTTCAGCAGGGGATCAGCTCTGGTAGGCTTTTAGGATTTAGGATGGGAGCAGAAGGAGTTCATCCAGCTATTTACTCTCACAGTCTCTCTCTCTCTCATACTCTCTCTCTCTCTCATCCCTTTCTTTTTATCTCTCTCTTTCTACTCTTGGTCTTTCTTCTTCTTTTTCTCTCTCATGCTCCTCCTGTTTTCATATCTCCCTTCCTCTCTGTCTCTCTCGTTCAGCACCTTGTGTCTCTCCATGTCTGTCTTCCTCTCTTTCTCTCTCTCTCTGTCCATCTTTCCTTCTGTCTTTCTCTTACACTTCACTCCATCTGCCTTTCAGTACCCTCTTTCTCTTTGTCTTTCATCCTTCCTCTCTTTCTATAACTCATCTCCCTCTTTCCGTCTCCCCTTGTCTTCCTCTCCTCCCTTCGCTCTCCCTCAGTCTTTCAGTACCCTGTCTCTATCTTTGTCTCTTTTTTTCCTTAGTGTCTCTCTCTCTTCCTCCTCCCCTCTTAGTGTCTCTCTCTCTTCCTCCTCCCCTCTTAGTGTCTCTCTCTCTTCCTCCTCCCCTCTTAGTGTCTCTCTCTCTTCCTCCTCCCCTCTTAGTGTCTCTCTCTCTTCCTCCTCCACTCTTAGTGTCTCTCTCTCTTCCTCCTCCCCTCTTAGTGTCTCTCTCTCTTCCTCCCCTCCTCTTAGTGTCTCTCTCTTCCTCCCCTCCTCTTACTGTCTCTCTCTCTTCCTCCCCTCCTCTTAGTGTCTCTCTCTCTTCCTCCCCTCCTCTTAGTTTCTCTCTCTCTCTTCCTCCCATCCTCTTAGTGTCTCTCTCTTCCTCCCATCCTCTTAGTGTCTCTCTTCCTCCCCTCCTCTTAGTGTCTCTCTCTCTCTTCCTCCCATCCTCTTAGTGTCTCTCTTCCTCCCCTCCTCTTAGTGTCTCTCTCTTCCTCCCATCCTCTTAGTGTCTCTCTTCCTCCCCTCCTCTTAGTGTCTCTCTCTCTCTTCCTCCCATCCTCTTAGTGTCTCTCTCTTCCTCCCATCCTCTTAGTGTCTCTCTCTTCCTCCCATCCTCTTAGTGTCTCTCCCTTCTTCCCCTCCTCTTAGTGTCTCTCCCTTCCTCCCCTCCTCTTAGTGTCTCTCTCTCTCTTCCTCCCATCCTCTTAGTGTCTCTCTCTCTCTTCCTCCCATCCTCTTAGTGTCTCTCTCTCTCTCTTCCTCCCATCCTCTTATTGTCTTTCTCTCTCTCTCCCTCCCATCCTCTTAGTGTCTCTCTCTCTTCCTCCCCTCCTCTTAGTGTCTCTCTCTCTCTCTTCCTCCCATTCTCTTAGTTTCTCTCTCTCTTCCTCCCCTCCTCTTAGTGTCTCTCTCTCTTCCTCCCCTCCTCTTAGTGTCTCTCTCTCTCTTCCTCCCATCCTTAGTGTCTCTTTCTCTTCCTTCCATCTTTAGTGTCTCTCTCTGTCCATTCCTGCCATCCTCTTAGTGTCTCTCTCTCTTCCTCCCATCCTCTTAGTGTCTCTCTCTCTCTTCCTCCTATCCTCTTAGTGTCTCTCTCTTCCTCCCATCCTTAGTTTCTTTCTCTCTCTTCCTTCCACCCTTAATGTCTCTCTCTCTCTTCCTCCCATCCTTAGTGTCTCTCTTTCTTCCTCCCATCCTCTTAGTGTCTCTCTCTCTTCCTCCCATCCTCTTAGTGTCTCTCTCTCTTCCTCCTATCCTCTTAGTGTCTCTCTCTCTTCCTCCCATCCTCTTAGTGTCTCTCTCTCTTCCTCCCATCCTCTTAGTGTCTCTCTCTCTTCCTCCCATCCTCTTAGTGTCTCTCTCTCTCTTCCTCCCATCCTCTTAGTGTCTCTCTCTCTTCCTCTTTCTCTCTCCCCTCCATTATAGCTGTGTTATACAGCTGTACCTCAGCCGCCCTTCTCCTCCATCTCTCATGCTGCATTCTCTCTTTAGCATAAAAGCCGAAAGAAAAGAGAGCACCATCGACAGAAGGCATTCTGCGCCCTGGCATTCAGACTGGCACCCCTGGCACAGCCCATCTTTTCCCGGCATTCAGAAACTCTCCCATTTTCAGCACGGCTTATAATACCGAACCCACCGGGTCATGGAGACCTGCTCCGTATCGCCCGCACCCCCGCTCCGCTTTTGATCCGCACACTTTGAAGTGGTCTTACAGTGGCACAGCGACGGAAGGCCGCGAGTCTGAACCGAACGGAACGAGTGGAAAGGCAGCCTTCACCGCTCCAGCCAGACTCCTGCGCCGCCGGGGGAAAGATAAACCAAGCCATTTCCATAGTTATTAGCTCATTTTTAGAAATCACTCCAACATTAGCAAATCAAATTTCAACGCCTCCCGTAACGTCCCAGACCTATCGGGGTCGTAAGACGCGCGCTCCTTTCCGGCTACAGCGCGGCTTCCTCTTCCTCTTTGGGCTTACATATTTAAAAAAGCCATTTCAATCAAAATCCAATTACCAATCTAACACATCCCGTCGGGTGACGGAGTTGTAATTATTTGGGAAACAGTTCCAGAGCCGAGCTCTCAGAGTTTCCAAAGCAATTATGAATTAATTAAATCCAGATATCCCACCGCACTGATGGCGTGAGGACATGAACTAAATATCCATTGTTGATGCTCTTCCTTCGTTTCCATTGTTAAACCTTAATTATAGCAAATTATGCGCTAATAATTGAAGTATTCGGCTTTAAACGTCACCAGCGACGGTGCGGGCGCCGAGACAGGCGGAGGGAAAAGCCTTCGGGGCTTTCCAGCGGATCGGTCCCACCGTAGGCCGGCTCAGCGGAGCGAATGAGTCTCTCGTTTGACCTAGGAGCGAGTGACTCCAGTGAGTTATTAAATAACCGCTCTGCTCATATACGAGCCACGCCATTCAGTCCTGCTGCCTAAATACAGTGGTGGAGAATGTAACCAGACGTCCACCTCTAAACGCTCCCCCTGTTTATAACTCCATCAGTCTATTTCTTCTCTCTCTTTTTCTCTTGTCTTTTTCATATCTGTACCTCTTTTCTCTCTCTTTCATTCCTTCTCTTTTTTCTATCCTATCCTCTCTCTCTCTCTTTCTCTCTCTTTTCTCCTTCTCACATCTCTCTTTGTCTGTCTCTGTCTCTCTCTCTCTTCCTACTCTTGGTCTTTAATTCTTCCTATTTATCTCTCTTGCTCTCTCTGTTTCTTCTCTCTCTCCATGTCTGTCTTTCTTTCTTCCTCTATCCATCTTTCCTTCTGTCTGTCCCACTCTTTCTCCCTCTGTCTTTTAGTACTCTTCCTCTCTTTGTATCACTCACATCTCTCTCTCTCTATCTTCCCTTCTGTCTTTCTCTCTCTCCCCTCCCATCCCTTCCTTCTGTATTTCAGTGCCTTGTTTTCTCTTTGTCTATCTGTCTTTTTCTCTCTCTTGCTCTTTTTCTCCTTCCCTCTCTCCATGCCTATCTTTATTCCTCTTTCGGTTGATCTCTCACACTTGTCCCTTTTTCCCGTTCTGTCTTCTTTCCTTCCTATAACTCTCTTTCTTTCCAGAGAAAGAGAGAGCGAGAGAGAGAGAGCGAGAGAGTGCGAGAGAGAGAGCGAGAGAGCGCGAGAGAGAGAGCGAGAGCGAGAGAGAGAGAGAGAGAGAGAGACTGTGGGAGAAAGAAAAAGAGAAAGAGAGAGAGAGAGAGAGAAGAGAGAGAGAGAGAGAGAGAGAGAGACTGTGGGAGAAAGAAAGAGAGAAAGAGAGAGAGAAAGAGAGAGAGAGAGAGAGAGAGAGAGAGAGCGCAAGAGAGAGAGGGAGAGAGAGACTGTGGGAGGAGGGACACATACTGCAGGGCGCTGGGAGGCTATAAAAAAGCCCACCCTATGGGGCAGGGTGGGCTCAGGAAGTGGTGCAGAAAATCAGACACCGGGGTTGAAAGCACATCCATGGCTTCATCTGGTGCAACATCCGGAACTTCAGGCCACATGCTTTCCTCACATTGTGGCTTTACTCCGGCTACCAGGCCTGCTAGCCACTCCGAGCGGGGGGCTACTTGCATGGGTTAGCCCCCACTTTGGTCTAACTTCAGGTATAAAGGACACGCATCTCAGTCCAAGTAAGGGACCAGGAACACTGGGAGGGGTGCTGGTGTAAGTGGATCAGACACAGCAGTGCTGCTGGAGTGTTGAGACACTGTGTCCACTCACTGTCCACTCTATTAGACACTCCTACCTTGCTGCTCCACCTTGTAGATGGACAGTCAGAGACGATAGCTCATCTGCTGCTGCACAGTGCAGTGTTGGTCATCCTCTAGTCCTTCATCAGTGGACACAGGATGCTGCCTACAGGACGCTGCCCACAGGACGCTGCCCACAGGACACTGCCCCACAGGACGCTGCCCCACAGGACACTGCCCCACAGGACGCTGCCCCACAGGACACTGCCCCACAGGAGGCTGCCCACAGGACACTGCCTACAGGACGCTGCCCACAGGACACTGCCCACAGGACACTGCCCCACAGGACACTGCCCCACAGGACACTGCCCCACAGGACGCTGCCCCACAGGACGCTGCCCCACAGGAGGCTGCCCACAGGACACTGCCTACAGGACGCTGCCCACAGGACACTGCCCCACAGGACGCTGCCCCACAGGACGCTGCCGCACAGGACGCTGCCCCACAGGAGGCTGCCCCACAGGAGGCTGCCCACAGGACACTGCCTACAGGACGCTGCCCACAGGACACTGCCCCACAGGACGTTATTGACTGGATAGTGCTTGTTGGTGGACGATTCCCAATCCAGCAGTGACACTGAGGTGTCCAGCAGCACCGCTGCGTCTGATCCACTCACACCAGCACCACACACACTAACACACCACCACCACATCAGTGTCACTGCAGTCTTGAGGATAATCCAGCACCCACATAATGGGTACCTGCTCTGTGGTGGTCCTGTGGGGGTCCTGCCCATTGAAGAACAGGGTAATACAGTACACAGAGAAACAGATGGACTCCAGTCTGGACCTGTACACCTACAGAGTGTCCTATATGGTCAGTGGAGCGCAGGTGGTGGTGGTGGTGGAGCGATTTTCCAGGCTGCACTTTAACGGCAGTACCGACTCTTTGTATGGCCTCAAGTACCTCAATTACCTAAACCACGGTATCATTACCAGCATATACGGGTTTAGTGTCGGAGGCTTAAAGTCCTGAAACGGTGAAAATAAAGCCTATTAGAGGAACGTGTATCTGAACAAAGGAACTAGAACCGGGATCTTTACGATCCCACGCCATTATGTGCCATTTACGCTCGTGAGGCACATATCACACCCTCTCATTTAATGACTAGCGAGTGAGCCCAGAGCGAACGGACGTCTATAGGCTCATGCTCGTGGGGCGAGCCTGGTGAGCAAGCTGAAGGTCACACCTGACGCCTAAAGCCACATGACTAGCAGGAATGTAGCACCTGGCTCACAGTCCCAGGACGCCCTGCCTTGTAGATCATCCGCTAACACTTAGCAGGGCTAACTTTAGCCGAGCCTGCTCCCATACAGCCAGGTCACGTTCTTTGGGCTCATGCTCTGTTTAAAATACAGCTACCAAATTGGGTTCTCTGGAGCGATGCCACAAAGAAACCACTTTGGCTCCCCTTCCAATGGATGGTTCTTCAAGGTAAAGGAGCGTGTGGAGAACCTTTTTAAAGAGTAAGGAACCCACACATAATGTAATATAAATGTTTGGATATAAACCAGTCAAAGGTTCTAGACAAGGTAGTAATAAGGTACTGCCAGGGACTCCTTGAGTGGTCTTCTGAAGAACCATGATTTAAAAAAGGAGAGTCAAGAACCATTATGTCTAGAGCTATTCATCCAAGCCAAGAACCATTACCTCTAGAACTATTCATCCAAGCCAAGAACCATTACTACTAGAACTCTTCATCCAAGCCAAGAACCATTACTACTAGAACTCTTCATCCAAACCAAGAACCATTACTACTAGAACTATTCATCCAAACCAAGAACCATTACTACTAGAACTATTCATCCAAACCAAGAACCATTACTACTAGAACTATTCATCCAAACCAAGAACCATTACCTCTAGAACTACTTATCAAAGCCAAGAACCTTTACTACTAGAACTATTCATCCAAGCCAAGAACCATTACCTCTAGAACTATTCATCCAAACCAAGAACCATTACATCTAGAACTATTCATCCAAGCCAGGAACCATTGCCACTAGAACTATTCATCCAAGCCAAGAACTATTACCTCTAGAACTATTCATCCAAGCCAAGAACCTTTACTACTAGAACTATTCATCCAAGCCAGGAACCATTATCTCTAGAACTATTCATCCAAGCCAAGAACCAATACTACTAGAACTTTTCATCCAAACCAAGAACCATTACCTCTAGAACTATTCATCCAAGCCAAGAACCATTACGTCTAGAACTATTCATCCAAACCAAGAACCATTACCTCTAGAACTATTCATCCAAGCCAAGAACCATTACCTCTAGAACTATTCATCCAAACCAAGAACCATTACGTCTAGAACTATTCATCCAAGCCAAGAACCATTACCTCTAGAACTATTCATCCAAACCCAGAACCATTACCTCTAGAACTACTCATCCAAGCCAAAAACCATTACCTCTAGAACTATTCATCCAAGCCAAGAACCATTACGTCTAGAACTATTCATCCAAACCAAGAACCATTACCTCTAGAACTATTCATCCAAGCCAAGAACCATTACGTCTAGAACTATTCATCCAAACCAAGAACCAATACCTCTAGAACTATTCATCCAAACCAAGGACCATTACCTCTAGAACTATTCATCCAAGCCAAGAACCATTACGTCTAGAACTATTCATCCAAACCAAGAACCAATACCTCTAGAACTATTCATCCAAACCAAGAACCATTATCTCTAGAACTATTCATCCAAGCCAAGAACCATTACGTCTAGAACTATTCATCCAAACCAAGAACCATTACCTCTAGAACTATTCATCCAAACCAAGAACCAATACCTCTACAACTATCCATCCAAACCAAGAACCATTACTACTAGAACTATTCATCCAAGCCAAGAACCATTACGTCTAGAACTATTCATCCAAACCCAGAACCATTACCTCTAGAACTATTCATCCAAACCAAGAACCATTACCTCTAGAACTATTTATCCAAGCCAAGAACCATTACGTCTAGAACTATTCATTCAAACCAAGAACCATTGCCACTAGAACTATTCATCCAAGCCAAGAACTATTACCTCTAGAACTACTTATCAAAGCCAAGAACCTTTACTACTAGAACTATTCATCCAAACCAAGAACCATTATCTCTAGAACTATTCATCCAAGCCAAGAACCAATACTACTAGAACTTTTCATCCAAACCAAGAACCATTACCTCTAGAACTATTCATCCAAGCCAAGAACCATTACCTCTAGAACTATTCATCCAAGCCAAGAACCATTACCTCTAGAACTATTCATCCAAACCCAGAACCATTACCTCTAGAACTATTCATCCAAGCCAAGAACCATTACCTCTAGAACTATTCATCCAAACCAAGAACCATTAGCTCTAGAACTATTCATCCAAACCAAGAACCATTACCTCTAGAACTATTCATCCAAGCCAAGAACCATTACATCTAGAACTATTCATCCAAACCAAGAACCATTACCTCTAGAACTATTCATCCAAGCCAAGAACCATTACGTCTAGAACTATTCATCCAAACCAAGAACCAATACCTCTAGAACTATTCATCCAAACCAAGGACCATTACCTCTAGAACTATTCATCCAAGCCAAGAACCATTACGTCTAGAACTATTCATCCAAACCAAGAACCATTACATCTAGAACTATTCATCCAAACCAAGAACCATTACCTCTAGAACTAATGATCCAAACCCAGAACCATTACCTCTAGAACTACTCATCCAAGCCAAGAACCATTACCTCTAGAACTATCCATCCAAACCCAGAACCATTACTACTAGAACTATTCATCCAAACCAAGAACCATTACCTCTAGAACTATCCATCCAAACCCAGAACCATTACTACTAGAACTATTCATCCAAGCCAAGAACCATTACCTCTAGAACTATTCATCCAAACCAAGAACCATTACCTCTAGAACTAATGATCCAAACCCAGAACCATTACCTCTAGAACTACTCATCCAAGCCAAGAACCATTACCTCTAGAACTATCCATCCAAACCCAGAACCATTACTACTAGAACTATTCATCCAAACCAAGAACCATTACCTCTAGAACTATTCATCCAAGCCAAGAACCATTACGTCTAGAACTATTCATCCAAGCCAAGAACCATTACCTCTAGAACTATTCATCCAAGCCAAGAACCATTACGTCTAGAACTATTCATCCAAGCCAAGAACCATTACCTCTAGAACTATTCATCCAAGCCAAGAACCATGTAGGGATGTATTACAAGCAGTACCAGGTTGGGAGAACCACACTGTGCTCACTGGCCACTTTATCAGAAACACCTACCTAGGTCCACTATACAGCCTTACAGTTAACACTGCAGCTCATCAGTCACCTTCCAACTACACGACAGGGACCACCACTGACAGTCAGCACAGCAGTGATGCCAGTAGAGGTGGCAGTATAGAGCACCCTGTAAACGACCGGTAAGCGTGGGGCACAAGGTAGGTGCAGCGGTAGAACACAGGCAGGCGACAGACCGCATTATGGAATGTGTGAAGTCTGGGAAGGTAAACCATCACGTGCCAAACCCTCGACCCCGACACCTCCCGGCTTCCTCCATTTTTAGACGTGTAAATGCGATCGGAGAGCGGGGCGTTCTATAGCAGCACCGCACACCTGGCGGCTGTGGAACTTGTTGTTCTGATCTGGGCTGACGATTCTATTTCCCACTGTTCATGAGACCGTAATGTGGTTATCACCTTGGCGGGCTGTATGTGTGTGTGTAGGGGGTGTTGGGGGGTGGGATGGAGGAGTGTGAGCTATTTCTGAATGCAGAGGAGGCGCTGCAGCTCCGGACTGATTAAACCTCCTCTCACGCTCTGCCCACTCTCTCTCTCTCTCTCTGAGCCGTGTCCTCTATGGAGGCCTGCAGGGGGTCAATATTCACTATACCATTCAGTGCCATGCACAGTTCACTATACTTTAAACTATACTCTATATGACACACTATACTCTTCACCATAATATACTCTATATGACAGTATACTCTATATGATACACTATACTCTATACTGTTCATCATAATATACTCTATATGATACACTATACTCTATACTGTTCATCATAATATACTCTATATGACAGTATACTCTATATGATACACTATACTCTATACTGTTCATCATAATATACTCTATATGACACAAAATACTCTTCACCATAATATACTCTATATGACACTATACTCTATACTATTCACCATAATATACTCTGTATGACAATATACTCTATACTGTTCATCATAATATACTCTATATGATACACTATACTCTATACTGTTCACCATAATATACTCTATATGACACAATATACTCTATACGACTCACCATAATATACTCTATACTGTTCACCATAATATACTCTATATGACAGTAAACTCTATACTGTTCACCATAATATACTCTATATGACACTATACTCTATACTATTCACCATAATATACTCTGTATGACAATATACTCCATACTGTTCATCATAATATACTCTATATGATACACTATATTGTTCACCATAATATACTCTACATGACACAATATACTCTTCACCATAATATACTCTATATGACACAATATACTCTTCACCATAATATACTCTATATGACACAATATACTCTATACGATTCACCATAATATACTCTATACTGTTCACCATAATATACTCTATATGACAATATACTCTATACTGTTCACCATAATATACTCTATGACAGTATACTCTATACTGTTCACCATAATATACACTACATCCTGTATGACACAATATACTCTACACTGTTCACCATAAAATACTCTATATGTATAGAGTATATTATGTATATAAACTATACTCTATACTGTTCAACATAATACACACTATACCCTATATGACACAATATAATCTACTATTTACCATAATATGCATTGTATCCTATAAATAAATTATATATAAATTTTATCCTATATGAAACAATACACTGTTTACTATCCACTATACTAGACCTTATATAATTCAATATGCTCCATATACACTATATACTGTATGCACTGTATTCTAATGACAACACAATAAACCATACCTCATATGATATACAATCACTTTACAGTCTTCACTACACACTATATAATACAACATGCACCATTATATCTCTGTGTAATCCAATATGCTCCCAGGTATTCACTTATCACCATACCATACTCTATATGATACACTATACTCAATACTATTCACCATGTTATACCCTATATGATACAATATGCTTAATGATATTTATTATTTAGTGCACTATACAGCATGTCCTTCATTAAACATTTTACTTTATGGTATTCACTATACTATATAACTTATATTCTATACTATACATTATGCCCTTTATTATAAAGTGCCTATAGTCACTACACTGTACACTGTACCTCACGATGCACAAATCCTCGTACTACGCGTACTAATATCCGCTACTCTAGTACTGAGTACCATTCACTACGCTTTACCATGAGCTAGTTTCAGTCACTACCCTTTTAGATGTTTAGATATTTAAAGCATGTAGCAGACGCTCTATCCAGAGTGACTTACAGGGGTAATCAGATTACAGGTGGGCCAGTGTAGTGTTAGGAGTCTTGCCCAATGACTCTTATTGGTGTAGCACAGCATAGTCACCCAGACCAGGAATCGAACCCCAGTCTCCCACAAGCGTTGGGGGCTCCCTGGTGGGTAGTGGTGTTATCTGCTGAGCTACGCCAAACACTGAGATTTGATTTTGGTCCACACCACTGGGCTTAAATGAGGCGACCGAAACATTTTCTGCTGAAGGTGTTATGTTATTTCGAATGGGCCATAATAAGATGCTCATTTGCATAAAAAAACAAAACAAAAATAAAAGCGAATTGTCCCCAGATTTATTGGTGTGGGACGGAGATTTCGAGACGACCGTTCTGAAACGGCGAGGCCGTGCTTGGAACAGCAGGGCAAAATCCTCAAATCAAGATGTGCTTTTCTCCCTTAGCTGATTAGCCGTCGCTCGCCCGAATTGACTGTGGCTTTGTGAATGCAGTTCAAAGTGGAAAAGAAAGGATCTGGTAGGATGTGTGACTTTGTTGTCAGGACTTCAAAGGAAAGATCAGAGCTGTGGCATAAGAATCAGATTTGCCTGCCTGTCCAAAGCGAAGCATCTGCATCTTCCAAGGCAGGAAGGTAAACAAGTTCAGGACTGCGCTGCGCAGACACCTACAGAAAATGACTCAGCGTGGAGGAAAGTTAGCGTGATTCCTCCTCCCGGCCTGGAGAGCCATCCACCAAGCCAGCCGGATGACAGCATCAACAGCCCACGCGGGAGGAGGAGATCAACCGATAGGACCGGCGTGGAGTGGAATTGCTTCTTTCCGTCTTAATTTGTCGGAAGAAATTTGAAAACGTTCTGCAGCAGCTGGGCAATTAGCCCCGCGGTTCTCCTGGAGCCGAGCCACCTCCTGACCGCTTGCCCAAACGGTCGCTCATGAACGAGCTGGGCGGCCAGGTCAGGGCACCTGTAAGACAGGTGGAAAGTTCTCATTATGAAAGGAAAACAGCTTGGCACAATCTTTAGCTTAGCAGGGGACTGAACGCGCATCTCGTCTGAGGAGAGCGGTCGATGCGATCTGGCCGAAGCCACGGAGCTGGACCCGAGCCGAAAGCGCAATATGAATCACTCACAGTATACGCCACGGAGATGCTGCTTTCAGCCTAAATTTAGCAGCAGCGCAGTGACATGCAAAAGCAATCGCTCGTCGTGGGCAGGCCCGGCGCCAGAACAGACTCATGAGCAGAGCGTCCAAAACCCAGGGAAGGGGCCCGGTTTGTGCAGCACGTTTCCAGGCAGGAACGTACAGGCTGATACAGCAGATCCAGAGAAAACCTGTCCACTGATTCAATCTCTCACAACATACAGTACAGTCCCTCAGTACAGCCCCACGGTACAGTCCCACGGTACAGCCCCACGGTACAGTCCCAAAGTACAGCCCCACAGTACAGCCCCACGGTACAGTCCCACAGTACAGCCCTACAGTACAGCCCCACAGTACAGCCCCACGGTACAGCCCCACGGTACAGTCCCACAGTACAGCCCTACAGTACAGCCCCACGGTACAGCCCCACGGTACAGCCCCACGGTACAGCCCCACGGTACAGCCCCACAGTACAGTCCCACAGTACAGCCCCACGGTACAGTCCCACAGTACAGCCTCACAGTACAGCCCTACAGTACAACCCCACAGTACAGCCCCACAGTACAGCCCCACAGTACAGCCCCACGGTACAGTCCCACAGTACAGCCTCACAGTACAGCCCTACAGTACAACCCCACAGTACAGCCCTACAGTACAACCCCACAGTACAGCCCCACAGTACAGTCCCACGGTACAGCCCCACAGTACAGTCCCACGGTACAGCCCCACGGTACAGCCCCACGGTACAGCCCCACAGTACAGCCCCACAGTACAGCCCCACGGTACAGTCCCACGGTACAGTCCCACGGTACAGCCCCACAGTACAGCCCCACGGTACAGCCCCACAGTACAGCCCCACAGTACAGTCCCACAGTACAGCCCCACAGTACAGCCCCACAGTACAGCCCCACAGTACAGCCCCACAGTACAGCCCCACGGTACAGGCCCACGGTACAGGCCCACGGTACAGTTCCACAGTACAGTCCCAAAGTACAGCCCCACGGTACAGGCCCAAGGTACAGGCCCACGGTACAGGCCCACGGTACAGGCCCACGGTACAGTCCCACAGTACAGCCCCACGGTACAGTCCCACCATACAGCCACACAGTACAGCCCCACAGTACAGCCCCACGGTACAGTCCCACCATACAGCCACACAGTACAGCCTCACAGTACAGTCCCACAGTACAGCCCCACGGTACAGTCCCACAGTACAGCCCCACAGTACAGCCCCACAGTACAGCCCCACAGTACAGTCCCACAGTACAGCCCCACGGTACAGTCCCACAGTACAGCCCCTCAGTACAGTCCCACTACTGTAAAATGAATGGGTGGTGCTAAACTGCTGTAGGCTAAATGGGTGGAGCTAGACTGGTGTAGCTGAATAGGAGGAGCTAAATTAATGTAAGCTAAACTACTGTGAAACAAATGGGTGGTGCTAAACTGCTGTAGGCTGAATAGGTGCGACTAAACTGAGGTAGGTTTAATGGGTTGGGCTTTACTGCAGTAGGCTAAATGGGTGGAGCTAGACCAGTGTAGGCTGAATAGGCGGATGTAAGATAAACTACTTTAAAATAATGACTGGAGCTCAACTGGTGTAGGCTGTATGGGTGGTGCTAAACTGATGTAGGCTTATTGGGCAGTGCTAACCTGACGTAGGTTGAATGGGTTTGGGGTTTACTGCTGTGGGCTAACTGACCTGAGCTCAACTGGTGTAGGCCTTATGGGTGGTGCTAAACTGATGTAGGCTGAGT
The DNA here is from genome assembly GCA_024036415.1 of Prochilodus magdalenae. NCBI lineage: Eukaryota > Metazoa > Chordata > Actinopteri > Characiformes > Prochilodontidae > Prochilodus > Prochilodus magdalenae. The sequence continues at coordinate 71,419 of JAMWET010002825.1, read as the reverse complement.
GGGCGGGGCTAATCCAATGGGCATCATAATGATGTATTCATGGCTGTGATAACTAAATAGGAAGTTTCTGTGGCTTAAGTTTTCCATGGACTCTTCCTCCTCCTCATGCTTCCTCCTCTGGGCGTCCCACCTCTCAGCTGAACGATCGCTGGGGTTAAAGCTTCGGCAGCCCTAAGAGCCTGTAAGCTCAGGCCGGTCAGGTTTAGCCTCGTATCTTTGCTCCTGGGCCGGATGAGAGGGCTCCTGGATTGTTCCGGATGCTTATGCGGGTTTGGAGAAGGCTTTACACTGATGAGGCGAGCGGGGACTGTGCTGCTATCGGGGCTCAGGATGAGCGGGTGCAGTTTGTTTGGGCATGTTTGCTCCGGCTGGGGGAAAGATGCGGCTCAGCCAGGTTCTTCATGACGCATCAGCGAGAGGCTCGGAGTGGCCAGGATGCAGCGCGTGGGGAAGGATGATGCTGTAATCCATCATCCATGGCTGAGACCTCGGTCCAGTCCGTGTGGTCGGTTCATTGCGGGCTACTGTTTTTCTTTCACAGCAGCTCCAGCCAGTCATATCTTCCACATACCAACATATCGTAAATTAATGAGCACCGAACCTAAACAATCAATCAATCAAATTTCCACCAACCAGCGACCATTTCAGAGATATCTGCTTGGTAAGCTGACCTTATAGCCCGGCCTGAGCTTCTACTGCCTTGACTGAGGTGCAGTCATTCAGTCTACAGCAGGGTAGCCCCACCCACTCATTTTATACCAGTTTAGCCCCACCCATTCAGCCTACACCAGCCCTGCCCATTTAAGCACCGCCTATTCAGTCTACAGCAGCTTAGCCCCAGCCATTCAGTCTAAAGCAGTTTAGCCCTGCCCATTCAGTTTATACCAGTTAAGCCCCACCCATTCAGCCTACAACAGCTTAGCCCCACCCAATCAGTCTACATCACTTTAGCCCCAGCCATTCAGCCTACAGCAGTTTAGCCCCGCCCATTTTGTCTACAGTTTAGCACTGCATATTCAGCCTACAGCAATTTTGCCTCTCTCATTCAGTCTACAGCAGTTTAGCCCCACCCATTCAGCCTACAGAAGACCTTCATGTAAAAATAATTATCTCTTGCATATGTTTAAAAAATATGTGAGTATCTATACATAATAATATCATGGCCTACATGCAAACTTTCATAGTTTAAGGAAAACAGTCTTGAAGTACAGTAGTTTGTTGGCATTTATTTATGTATTTAATTATTATAATAAATAATTAATTAACGATTTACCTATATTTAACATTTATATATATGTATATATAAAAAAATAATATAAATAATATTATATATAATAAACAATATATATATATATATATATATATATATTTTTTTTTTTTTTGGTGGGGGGCGGGGGGCATTTTTCATCCTGAACCTGTTTGAAGAGAAACACATACATTGGTACTTCTTTAAATAGACCCAAAGGTAATCAGGTCAGTGGTGGAGGTCACTCTAAAGAAGAGCTAAAATATGTATATGAAGCTCAGGCAGCCATGAAAACTGCCTCCTGCCAGCTCACCAAGAAATGAAGCTCCGCAGATCATCTACACGCTGCTACAGTCTATCAGGCGCTTCATTAGCCATGCAATGAATAAAATATCAGTGCCAAGTAAAGGGGGGTAATGTGGGAGATCTGGAGAGTAAGAGGGAGAGAAAAACACAGAAGAGGTTTTATATGTCATATGGTTTTATACATAACATGGTTTTATACGCCATACGGTTTTATATGTCATATGGTTTTATACATAATATGGTTTATATGTTATATAGTTTATATGTCATATGGTTTTATACGTCATATGGTTTATATGTCATATGGTTTTATACGTCATATGGTTTTATTTGTCATATGGTTTATATGTCATATGGTTTTATACGTCATATGGTTTTATTTGTCATATGGTTTATATGTCATATGGTTTTATTTGTCATACGGTTTTATACGTCATATGGTTTATATGTCATATGGTTTTATACGTCATATGGTTTTATTTGTCATATGGTTTATATGTCATATGGTTTTATACGTCATATGGTTTTATACGTCATATGGTTTATATGTCATATGGTTTTATTTGTCATATAGTTTATATGTCATATGGTTTATATGTCATATGGTTTTATACGTTATATGGTTTTATATACTAGGAGGACGTGATGTTTTAGACACAGGGCTGGGCAGTAAGCTGAGAAATACATCAGCTTTATTTTATAGATGAAAATTTTTTTACAATAGTGCCTCACAGATACGTTTCCATTAACAATAAGGAAAGCCGCTGCCGCTCGCTCCCACGACTCCTTAAATGCCCCCCTAAATATTTTAAGCCGAGATGAAAAGGCAGTTAAAAGAAGCGACTGTTTAAGGTGGCATTTGGAAGAGAGGCTGAATTCTGTCTGCGGTCTGAAGGAAGCTTTGAGCGTAAAGGCCACAGTGTGTTTATAGAGCAGCTTGATTAATATTGTATTACTGACTGGGGCAGCGTTAAGGCACGGACATCTCTAAGGGCACAGCAGCGCGGTGGCATTACAGCAGAGCAGGACGGTCACGCTAAACCACACAGCCCTCACCAGAAGGTCGGCTGGGGTCGGAGTCTGTTTACAAATCATTAGAACTGATAATATTAATATTAACAATAATAACTTTAAAAAGTAAATGCATGCAGCACAAGCCTGTAACATGTTGCTATGTGGTTGCTACGGCATACCAGGTTGGCTGCCAAGGCATTACTAGGTGGTTGTTGTGGTGTTCCAGGTGGCTGCTATGGTGGTTAAAGGTGGTCACCGAGATGCTGCTAGGATGTCCCTTGGTGGTTGCTAGCATCTTGCTAGGCAGTTACCAAAGTGTTGCTAATATGGTTGCAAAGGTGTTGCTTAGTGGTTGCTGGGGTGTTACTAATTGGTGGCATAACAGTTGCGAGCGTTTCTATGTGGTTGCCAAGGTTAGCATCTTGCTAAGATGTTGCTAGGTGGGTGCTAACATCTTGCCGAGCGGTTGCCAAGGTGTTGTTAAGTGGTTCTAAGGGTGTTGCTTAGTGGTTGCAAGGGTGTTGCAGGACAGTTGACAGTGTGTTGCTAGGTGGTTGCTTAAATGTTGCAAGGCATACGCTAAACATCTTGCTAAGTGGTTGCTAGGGTGTTGCTAAGGTGTTGCAGGTCAGTTAATAGTTTGTTGCTAGGGTACTGTAAGGCAGTTGACCAAGTATTGCTAGGTGGTAGCTAAAGAGTTGCAAGGCAGATGCTAGGTTGTAGCTTGGGGTTGCTTAAGTGTTGCAAGCAGTTGCTAGGTGGTTGCTGAAGTGTTGCAAGGCAGTCACTAAACATCTTGCTAAGTAGTTAGCAGGGTGTACCAGTTTACTGCTAAAGTGTTGCTAGGTGTTTGCTAAGGCATTGCTAGGAAGTTGCCAAGGTGTTGCTAGTAGGTTGTCATGGTTTCCAGAGTGTTTGCTAGGTGTTGTTAAAACTGAGTGGGTGTCTGTTGTAGAAACAAAACACTTTGATCGTTCAAGATTCTATATAGAACCTTAAATTACTAATTTGGTTAACAATGATAGCAAGTTCTAATACAGTCTTTCACTAAAATGCCCAACTGGTTCTAGATACGAACAGATTGCTTAAGTGTTGCAAGACAAACGCTAAACATCTTGCTAAGTGGTTGCTAGGGTGTTGCTAAGGTGTTGCAGGACAGTTAATAGTGTGTTGCTAGATGGTTGCTAAGGTACTGTAAGGCAATTGCCCAAGTATTGCTAGGTGGTAGCTAAAGAGTTGCAAGGCAGATGCTAGGTTGTTGCTTGGGGTTGCTTAAGTGTTGCAAGCAGTTGCTAGGTGGTTGCTGAAGTGTTGCAAGGCAGTCACTAAACATCTTGCTAAGTAGTTAGCAGGGTATACCAGTTTACTGCTAAAGTGTTGCTAGGAAGTTGCCAAGGTGTTGCTAGTAGGTTGTCATGGTTTCCAGAGTGTTTGCTAGGTGTTGTTAAAACTGAATGGGTGTCTGTTGTAGAAACAAAACACTTTGGTCATTTAAGATTCTATATAGAACCTTAAATTACTAATTTGGTTAACAATGATAGCAAGTTCTAATACAGTCTTTCACTAAAATGCCCAACTGGTTCTAGATACGAACAGGTTGCGTATGTGTTGCCAGCTCCCCAGTAGTGTGTAGGTATGTCGGTAGTCGTATGATGGAAAATAAACATTGTAGACACAGTACAGTCTTATACGGCTGTTTACGAGCTATAAACTACACTGAACGTGGGCTGTAAAGGAGGGATGCGTCTCTTACTGTGGTTCTACTGGGTTCTCGCTGTTTAACCTTTTCATTTTGTGCTGTCATTTCCCGCATGGAGCCGCTTCTGATTTACTCAGGGCGCATAAACTGAGCCCATAGGCTTATATTCCAGGTTCATAAAGAGCCAGCGGGCAGAATGTGTCAGATTTGTGGCTGAACCGGCAGTAAGACGCTCAGTACTGTTCTCCGTCTCCGCTTCAGGTGGGTTCTTTTCTGTAGAGAACAATTATCCATAATTACACCTCACTATATCTGAGGGTCAAAATGAAAGCAGTTATGATTATGGTATTATGTGCGTATATTTACAACACAATCCGAAGCTCGTGCTGTCAAATAACAAATTGACTAATGTATATAATTATGTGAGTGTGATTCTGCCGTTCTACTCAGCTGGTTATGTTCCGTATGAGAACCGGAGGTAATAGAACAGCTCCTTTACTCTGTACACACCTCACACCAAACCCTCTCTCCCTCACTCTGTACACACCTCACACCAAACCCTCTCTCCCTCACTCTGTACACACCTCACACCAAACCCTCTCTCCCTCACTCTGTACACACCTCACACCAAACCCTCTCTCCCTCACTCTGTAAACACCTCACACCAAACCCTCTCTCCCTCACTCTGTACACACCTCACACCAAACCCTCTCTCACTCACTCTGTACACACCTCACACCAAACCCTCTCTCCCTCACTCTGTACACACCTCACACCAAACCCGCTCTCACTCACTCTGTACACACCTCACACCAAACCCTCTCTCCCTCACTCTGTACACACCTCACACCAAACCCTCTCTCACTCACTCTGTACACACCTCACACCAAACCCTCTCACTCACTCTGTACACACCTCACACCAAACCCTCTCTCACTCACTCTGTACACACCTCACACCAAACCCTCTCTCACTCACTCTGTACACACCTCATACCAAACCCGCTCTCCCTCACTCTGTACACACCTCACACCAAACCCTCTCTCCCTCACTCTGTACACCTCACACCAAACCCTCTCTCCCTCACTCTGTACACCTCACACCAAACCCGCTCTCACTCACTCTGTACACACCTCACACCAAACCCGCTCTCACTCACTCTGTACACACCTCACACCAAACCCTCTCTCCCTCACTCTGTACACACCTCACACCAAACCCTCTCTCCCTCACTCTGTACACACCTCACACCAAACCCTCTCTCCCTCACTCTGTACACACCTCACACCAAACCCGCTCTCCCTCACTCTGTACACACCTCACACCAAACCCGCTCTCCCTCACTCTGTACACACCTCACACCAAACCCCTCTCTCACTCACTCTGTACACACCTCACACCAAACCCGCTCTCACTCACTCTGTACACACCTCACACCAAACCCTCTCTCCCTCACTCTGTACACACCTCACACCAAACCCTCTCTCCCTCACTCTGTACACACCTCATACCAAACCCCCTCACTCACTCTACACCTCACACCAAACCCTCTCTCACTCACTCTGTACACACCTCACACCAAACCCCCTCTCACTCACTCTGTACACACCTCACACCAAACCCGCTCTCCCTCACTCTGTACACACCTCACACCAAACCCTCTCTCCCTCACTCTGTACACACCTCACAACAAACCCTCTCTCCCTCACTCTGTACACACCTCACACCAAACCCTCTCTCCCTCACTCTGTACACACCTCACACCAAACCCTCTCTCACTCACTCTGTACACACCTCACACCAAACCCTCTCTCCCTCACTCTGTACACACCTCACACCAAACCCTCTCTCCCTCACTCTGTACACACCTCACACCAAACCCTCTCTCCCTCACTCTGTACACACCTCACACCAAACCCGCTCTCCCTCACTCTGTACACACCTCACACCAAACCCTCTCTCCCTCACTCTGTACACACCTCACACCAAACCCGCTCTCTCCCTCACTCTGTACACACCTGACCCCATAACCCTCTCTCCCTCACTCTGTACACACCTCACACCAAACCCTCTCTCCCTCACTCTGTACACACCTCACACCAAACCCTCTCTCACTCACTCTGTACACACCTCACACCAAACCCTCTCTCACTCACTCTGTACACACCTCACACCAAACCCGCTCTCACTCACTCTGTACACCTCACACCAAACCCTCTCTCCCTCACTCTGTACACACCTCACACCAAACCCTCTCTCCCTCACTCTGTACACACCTCACACCAAACCCTCTCTCCCTCACTCTGTACACACCTCATACCAAACCCCCTCACTCACTCTACACCTCACACCAAACCCGCTCTCACTCACTCTGTACACACCTCACACCAAACCCACTCTCACTCACTCTGTACACACCTCACACCAAACCCTCTCTCCCTCACTCTGTACACACCTCACACCAAACCCTCTCTCACTCACTCTGTACACACCTCACACCAAACCCTCTCTCACTCACTCTGTACACACCTCACACCAAACCCGCTCTCACTCACTCTGTACACACCTCACACCAAACCCACTCTCACTCACTCTGTACACACCTCACACCAAACCCTCTCTCCCTCACTCTGTACACACCTCACACCAAACCCTCTCTCACTCACTCTGTACACACCTCACACCAAACCCTCTCTCCCTCACTCTGTACACACCTCACACCAAACCCGCTCTCACTCACTCTGTACACACCTCACACCAAACCCCTCTCTCACTCACTCTGTACACACCTCACACCAAACCCGCTCTCCCTCACTCTGTACACACCTCACACCAAACCATCTCTCACTCACTCTGTACACACCTCACACCAAACCCTCTCTCCCTCACTCTGTACACACCTCACACCAAACCCTCTCTCCCTCACTCTGTACACACCTCACACCAAACCCTCTCTCACTCACTCACTCTGTACACACCTCACACCAAACCCTCTCTCACTCACTCTGTACACACCTCACACCAAACCCTCTCTCCCTCACTCTGTACACACCTCACACCAAACCCTCTCTCACTCACTCTGTACACACCTCACACCAAACCCTCTCTCCCTCACTCTGTACACACCTCACACCAAACCTGCTCTCACTCACTCTGTACACACCACACACCAAACCCTCTCTCACTCACTCTGTACACACCTCATACCAAACCCCCTCACTCACTCTACACCTCACACCAAACCCGCTCTCACTCACTCTGTACACACCTCACACCAAACCTGCTCTCACTCACTCTGTACACACCTCACACCAAACCCGCTCTCCCTCACTCTGTACACACCTCACACCAAACCCGCTCTCACTCGCTCTGTACACACCTCACACCAAACCCTCTCTCCCTCACTCTGTACACACCTCACACCAAACCCTCTCTCCCTCACTCTGTACACACCTCACACCAAACCCTCTCTCCCTCACTCTGTACACACCTCACACCAAACCCTCTCACTCACTCTGTACACACCTCACACCAAACCCGCTCTCCCTCACTCTGTACACACCTCACACCAAACCCTCTCTCCCTCACTCTGTACACACCTCACACCAAACCCTCTCTCACTCACTCTGTACACACCTCACACCAAACCCCCTCACTCACTCTGTACACACCTCACACCAAACCCTCTCTCACTCACTCTGTACACACCTCACACCAAACCCGCTCTCACTCACTCTGTACACACCTCACACCAAACCCTCTCTCCCTCACTCTGTACACACCTCACACCAAACCCGCTCTCTCTCACTCTGTACACACCTCACACCAAACCCTCTCTCCCTCACTCTGTACACACCTCACACCAAACCCTCTCTCCCTCACTCTGTACACACCTCACACCAAACCCTCTCTCCCTCACTCTGTACACACCTCACACCAAACCCGCTCTCACTCACTCACACCTTAATCCCTTAATTATATTATAATGTTCAGAAAATTGGGGGAAGTCCTACTTAATTCCAGACTGAACACTCTTAGTCACGGATTAACCACACATTTGCAGTAACTGCTGTGAATCGTTTGGTGAAATCAGAATAAAGCTATATCCACTTGTCCAAGTTAGCGCCTAGTTAGCGAGGCTTTACACCACTCTGAGCACAAGCAGACGAAGTAGCTAAGAGCCTCAGCGATCTGTTTTACACTGACATTCCAAAAGTCATGCGATCTCAGTCTGTACGCCCACACCTGTATGAGTGAGTCAGGTGGAGCATGGATATCCCCCAGGTCACCGCAGCAGCCTTTAGCTTCCACCACAGTGCCTCTGTTAACACCACGAGGTTGCTAACCGGACTGGTAACACGTGGTGTGGTCCGATGAGTCACGATACCCGTTCTTTTGGGCTGATGGTGGGGTTCTTGTGTAGCGAAGACCCCATGAAGCCATGGACCCCAGTTGCCCAAGACATTGAGCAGGCTGGTGTTGGTTCCATACCGGTGTGGGGCGTGTTCTAATGGCATGGGTTGGGTCCACTGGTCCACCTAAAGAGGTCATGGACAGCTGTCCACTACACTTCACTGCTTGGTGACCATTTGCAGCCATTCATGGACTACATGTACGTGATGGGATGTTCCAGCAGGATACTGGACCATGCTGTTGGGCTCAAGTAGTCCAGAATTGGTTTGAGGAGCATCCTTGAGAGTTCTGACGAATGGTATGACCTACATGTCCACCTGACATGAACCGACATGACCGTATGCTTCCATACACCTGCAGATTCAGCTATTTCCTTCACACTATGGTCTTTGGCCACGCCCACATGCAGTCCCTCCTTTTAGCCAATCATTAACATCTGCTCTGGAGCCATTTTCCACACATGGAGCGAGACATTCCCTGCACGGTAGCACCTCTTCCCAATCTATGGATCCCGTCACTCACACCCCACAGGGATTTATAGACCCCTCATTCTCGTGCAGCACCACCTGCAGGAGCCTGGAGTTACTACCACCTTACACAAACAAAGAGACTCAGGTTTTGTCCGGTAAGCAAGAAAGTGGCCCACAACATGAAGAGCAATGCACCATTAATGTTCCAGCGCTGCAGAGACGAAGCCTTGTTCTGGATCTGAAACCCAGTTTCACTACCTACTACCAGAGGGAACTCGGCATCAAGGCTGGCACAAACTGGGCACGGCTAATAAACAGAGGAGTTAGTAATCAGCCCACTCCCTCCTCTATGCTCCCTCTGCTGCAGTGTTGTGGCCCGGTTCCAGGTGAGACCGGTCGGCGGCCCGGTGGTCAGGAGGCCCTGTTCTATAAAGCGAGCCGGTGTTGTTGTTTGCTGCCGTAATGCTGCTGTTTTTGTTTGAAGGCATCCGAGCGGACGCGAAGACTGATTACCCAGGCAGACAGACAGACGTAGACGCAGCACGAGGCCTGAACGGCGCAGTGTGGAACTTGCTTATCAAACCAGCGGGGGGTCCGACGTGCACAAATTGTCACACCGTGTAATTTCTGCACCACGGACTTCCAATTCCCCGTCCCGGCTGGACTGTTTGTTTTGCTTTTCTGTCCTTTTCAAGTCAGGAGGAACTTCGTAGACCTCCCATAACATAAATCCATGAAACAATGCTCCACTGGAATCCACGTTTACTAGAACACACGGTCTAATTGACCTAGAACACTGTTCTAAAGGCTGGAGCCACTTCTCAGGGGACATGTTCTCACATCTTCAGTTCTTGTGCTCAGACATATGTGTATCTAGAACTGCTACCAGTTGACAAAACATGGGATCCAACAAGCTGGATCAGATTTGGTTCCCCTTCCTACACCACATGGGAACTCATTAAAATAATACCGCCCCCATCTGAATAGCTCCGCCCATGGCTTCAGAACTCCAGATGCCCAGATGTTAGCATTATGGGGTAGCTGAGAGCTAATCTCGAGAACTGCTCTACTATTGGCTGCAGCTCAGTGGTAATATATTAATGGTGACTAATGTTCTAGATAGGGCTTAGTGTTTAGAACTTGCTAATGCTAACAACAGGTAATACATTAACAGAAAAGTAGTGTTCTAAATAGTTAATGGTATTTAACATTAGCTAACGCTAACAGCTAAGGGCAAATATTGATAGAGGTGTAATGTTCCAGATAGTTCTTGGCGTTTAGCACTAGCTGTTAGCTGCTAGTGCTAACAGCTAAGGTAATATTTTGAGGAAGTGTAGGTAGTTTTATGTAGTTCTTGTGTTCGGCACTAAGACACTAAGAGCTGAGGTAATATTTTAAAGAACATGTATGGTTCTAGACTGTTACAGGTGTTTAGCATTAGCTAACGCTAACATCAGAGGTAATATATTAACAAAGATGTATTGTTCTAGATAGTTCTTGGTGTGTTAGCACTAGCTAACACTAACAGCTAAAGTAATGAAAATGTAACGTTCTAGATAATTCTTGCTATTATTGCCGCTGCAGGAACCACAGTAACGATAACGGTGTTAGCTGTTAGCTGAATGTCTGTAAGATGTGATCAGCAGGTGAATCTGGAGAGAGTACGGTGAGAGAATGCGCTCGTGGACGAGGGGGTGGAGTCAGCAGTGGCTCATTATCATTTAAAGGAACAGACACTCAAACCGGCCGCTCTGAACAGGGCAGCTTGTGCGGGGGGCGGAGCTGTGCTGCTGAAGATAAGATCTGATCGCCACCTTAAATATGAGGGATGTTTATGATTCCGGCTCTTCTGTTTTGGATTCCTCAGTGATTCCAGGTATTTAAACAATAGCATGGCTCAGGATGCAGCACCGTGCACTAAATCACATCACAGCCATATACCAGAGAGCAAAACTAGGCTTCCCGCCCAACAGTAAATCCACAGGGCGAGACTTTACGAGGCAGAAAAATGGGAGGATAATTCCTCAGCAAAGGCAGAAAGTGCTAACATCAAACTTCCTGGCTGCTACAGAACCAGGCTTTATGGTACCAACCACTACACCAGTTCTCAACGGTACTGTGTAGAAGTCAGAGAACGCCTTTCAGTTCTTTAACCTCCAGTGAAAACAGCCTAACAGACTCCCGAGGAGATTAGACTGTCTGTGAGGCAAAAGGAATGAGGCCAAAAAAAACAAAGCTACTAACAACCACCTGGAAGACCTGGTAGAGCCACCAACACTGTTCCCCTCAGAGACAGGAGGGAGGAGAACATCCTCCTTCAGATCTGAGAACATCCACAGGTCTTCCCGTCCATCCTTCCTCCACTGTGAGAGACAAATCAACACTGTGGGTCCAAAATGCTGAATGGCTGTTCAAGAATGTAGTGCTGAAGCATCAAGAGCTATCTAGAATGTTGCATCTCTGTTAATATAGTACCTCAACTCTTACCTGGGCTGTTAGCATCACAGATCACTAAACACCAAAGTACTATCTAGAACATCAGGTCTCTGTTAATACATCACCTCGGCTGTCAGCATTAGCTAGCACTAAACACCAAGAACAATCTAGAACACTGCATCTCTGTTGATATAGTGCCTAGTTACTAGTGTTAGCTAGTGGTAAATGACAGAAACTATCTAGAACATTACATCTTTGATTATATATTACCTTAGCGGTTGGCATTACCTATAGCTGGACGCTAAGTGCTATCTAGAGTAACATATCTCCAATGATACGTTACCTTAGCAGTCAGCATTAGCTAGTGCTAAACACCAAGAACAATCTAGAACACTGAATCTGTGTTGATATAGTGCCTAGTTGCTAGTGTTAGCTAGTGCTAAAAGATCAGACTGTTGTTAATAGGAAAGGAGACAGACACATCAAACAAAGAAGCCACAGCTGTTCGCCAGAACCTCAACACCACTGAACGTGTTCAGGGTTATAAATAGAAAATGCTAAACCAGGTTCTAAGCCTGAACTTCGGAGGTGTGTCTCACTGAGGACCTAAGAGTGAGTCTCCTGAGCTGAATGGAAGCTGGAAGGGAGGTAAAGAGTGGACACACTGAACACTCTGATATCACACTTAGCGGTTGGGGTTCGGCCCAGTAAGTGTTGGGGTAAGCTCCTGTGCATGCCGCACAACCCAGTAGGATGAGCGGCTCAGAAGACGGATGGATGAATGAATGAGTTTGGTGTAATTGTCTGGTTAAGTACGCGTCTTCTGCTCCTCCTGAAGCTGAAACTGAATGACTAACGCTTCTCCGCAGGAAGCTGAACACAGGGGTGAATATGAATGTGTGGAGTCAGGGGTATCAAGACTCTGTGGCTTATCTGTTATTGCATACTGCCGTCGTGTAGAGGCACATCATCCTTCTTGTTTTGGCCCAGCAGTGGAGATGCATCTGGAGCATGATTGCCAGAACCAGAGTTAAAAGCCCCTGTCATTAATAATGTTGACGAACAGATTGTCAAAGCATAACGATGGAGATGGCATCGCACATACTACACACACGCACAGCAGCTGCTGAGGGAAGGTGCTGGAGGCGTACACAGGGATTCGCTCGGAGATGGAAAAGGGTGGGAATCCCGTGCTGGAGTGAAGGAAAACATTCTGGAAGAAGAGTAGCAACTGCTGCATCTCCTGAACACACGTGCTCAGTAACTATACTCTCTTCACACCATCTGCTGTTTTGCTTATGAACGGAACACAGAAGAGGGTTGGTGAGGGATAAAAGAATGAAGGGATGAAGGAACCGTGTTAGTGATGTATAAAGGAATGAAGGGGTGAAGGAACGCTGGTGGTGATAGATAGAGGAATGAAGAGATGAAGGAACAGTGTTGGTGAAGGATGAAGGAATGAAGGGTTGAAGGAACAGTGTTGGTGATGGGTAAAGGAATGAAGGAACAGTGTTGGTGATGGATAAAGGAATGAAGGGATGAAGGAACAGTGTTGGTGATGGATGAAGGAATGAAGGGATGAAGGAACAGTGTTGGTGAAGGATGAAGGAATGAAGGGGTGAAGGAACAGTGTTGATGATGGGTAAAGGAATGAAGGGATGAAGGAACAGTGTTGGTGAAGGATGAAGGAATGAAGGGTTGAAGGAACAGTGTTGGTGATGGGTAAAGGAATGAAGGAACAGTGTTGGTGATGGATAAAGGAATGAAGGAATGAAGGAACAGTGTTGGTGATGGATGAAGGAATGAAGGGATGAAGGAACAGTGTTGGTGAAGGATGAAGGAATGAAGGGATGAAGGAACCGTGTTAGTGATGTATAAAGGAATGAAGGGGTGAAGGAACAGTGTTGGTGAAGGATGAAGGAATGAAGGGGTGAAGGAACAGTGTTGATGATGGGTAAAGGAATGAAGGGATGAAGGAACAGTGTTGGTGAAGGATGAAGGAATGAAGGGATGAAGGAACCGTGTTAGTGATGTATAAAGGAATGAAGGGGTGAAGGAACGCTGGTGGTGATAGATAGAGGAATGAAGAGATGAAGGAACAGTGTTGGTGAAGGATGAAGGAATGAAGGGTTGAAGGAACAGTGTTGGTGATGGGTAAAGGAATGAAGGAACAGTGTTGGTGATGGATAAAGGAATGAAGGGATGAAGGAACAGTGTTGGTGATGGATGAAGGAATGAAGGGATGAAGGAACAGTGTTGGTGAAGGATGAAGGAATGAAGGGGTGAAGGAACAGTGTTGATGATGGGTAAAGGAATGAAGGGATGAAGGAACAGTGTTGGTGAAGGATGAAGGAATGAAGGGATGAAGGAACAGTGTTGGTGATGGATAAAGGAATTAAGGGATGAAGGAACAGTGTTGGTGAAGGATGAAGGAATGAAGGGTTGAAGGAACAGTGTTGGTGATGGGTAAAGGAATGAAGGAACAGTGTTGGTGATGGATAAAGGAATGAAGGAATGAAGGAACAGTGTTGGTGATGGATGAAGGAATGAAGGGATGAAGGAACAGTGTTGGTGATGGATGAAGGAATGAAGGGATGAAGGAACAGTGTTGGTGATGGATGAAGGAATGAAGGGATGAAGGAACAGTGCTGGTGCTGGGTAAAGGAATGAAGGAACAGTGTTGGTGATGGATAAAGGAATGAAGGGGTGAAGGAACAGTGTTGGTGCTGGATTAGAGGAATGAAGGGATGAAGGAACAGTGTTGGTGATGGATTAGAGGAATGAAGGGATGAAGGAACAGTGTTGGTGATGGAAGAAGGAATGAAGGGATGAAGGAACAGTGTTGGTGATGAATAAAGGAATGAAGGGATGAAGGAACAGTGTTGGTGATGAATAAAGGAATGAAGGGATGAAGGAACAGTGTTGGTGCTGGATAAAGGAATGAAGGGATGAAGGAACAGTGTTGGTGATGGATGAAGGAATGAAGGGATGAAGGAACAGTGTTGGTGCTGGATAAAGGAGTGGATGAAGGGGTGACGGGCAGCTCCAGACAGGAGGCCTAACTTTCTAGCTGTTGGTTATGCGGGTTAGCCTTAGCACGCTAAGCTTCTCGGACTCTGAAAGTGTTTTGTATGGGCGGGGCCAGAGACGTCCAGGCCCGGATGCGGTTCTGCTGACCTTCACTTCTACAGTCCCGGTATTTCCCCTTCCTGTTTACTACGCGGATGTGCCACACGCATTAAGGTATTGACTGGGTCGCTCTCGGCCACTTGCTATGCAGGTCCATGGACCGGCTCCTTCGCTTTGTAAACATCCTCCTCTGGACGCGTTCCATCAGCACACACTCACAGTACAACCAGCAAAGATCAACACGGAGGAGGGGGGCACGACGCACGGTCGATACGACACAGCACGAGTCGACCCATTTCAATGACAAAACCAGGATAATTCAGCACCGGGTTTCAGACCAGCGGAACATGATGCGGAGGAAGGGAAAGGGGAGCACGCTGAGCATCTGCGCTCAGGAAATTCACCCAACTAGCAAACCGGTGGTCCGGTAACACACACGCTGTACCTCTGGACTTCAAATGCAATCCAGTTGCACACAGGCTAACGGGCTAATGTAGCTAGCCGTCTTCTGCACTGCATATACAGAACACTCACCATCAAGAGAACAGCTGCACCCAGACGGAGTCAACCCACAGGACCGAAACTCGGTGTGTAGGTGTGACATGGTGAGACATGATAATGATTCAAGTTCCACACTCGACCGCACATGTGACGTCAGCAGGGTCGGGTCTTATCCCTGTACCTGACTGACCCAACACCACCATTACAGACCTCCAGCGAGCAGTGGTGTCCTCCATGAGTCCTCCTGTTAGTGCAGCACCATCGGCAGACGGCTGCACCACGCAGGACTACATGCACACAGACCGTTACCACGCCTGTCCTTAACACCACGTCACCGTCACCAAAGACTGCAGTGGTGTCGTAGCAGACTGTCATGGAGTGACTCAGAATGGCAGCGGGTCATCTTCAGTGACGAGTCCCGCTTTAGTCTTGGTGGAGACGCCCAACGAACCCGTGTGTGGAGGCACCGTGGTCAGCACCGAGATGGACAGTGTGTCATCACACGTCCAGAAGACCTGGTGTCCCTCCATCTCCACCCCTACCGCACCATCTGCAGGAACTGTGTGAGGATGTTCAAGCTGCATGGGATGGATTATCACAGGACTCCATCAGGAACCTCTACAGCTCCATACCGAGACGTCTGGCGTGTTGGGTTAGCGAACACGGCGGCCCAACACCGCCATACTGAGAGACAGACTTCTGTATGTGTAGCTCAATAAATATTGATCTGGTCACCTTTATCTTCCTTCCCAACACACCCGCACTCCCGCACCTTCCTCTGGGAGCAGCTATCGAACAGTTACACCTCCTTTCAGACACCTGCGGCGTCTTCTCACAGTGGAAGAAGGATGGACCGAAACACCTGTGGATGGATGTTCTCAGATCTGAAGCAAGAGTGGAGCTTGATGTTCTCCTCTCTCTCAAAGATGGCAGCGCTGCTTATCTGAGAGTGTGCCGTTCTGGTAGTGTTCCAGGTGGTTGCTAGGAGTCTCCTCAAATCTCCTCAGAAATACCAGGACAAGGATGGTCTCTGAATTGTGGACACCCAGTAACTGATCTAGCGCTATGCTAACAACAGCATTAGCCTCATACGTAGCTCTAGGGGGAAAACTAGGGAACCACACTTCAGACACCGAACGTGTCTTGGCTGGTCATCTACATTGAGGCTAAGAGGGAGACCGCATGTTTGATTTTTCCTTGAACCGTCCCTTTAAGAGGGTTCTGTCCTTCATCATGTGTCCCCTGTCTGTTGTCTATTGAGTATTGATCTCCGTCCCCGGTAATGGTTATCATAAACAGCCCCTCCGGCCACATTATTAGCAGTAAAGTGCCGCTGAAATGGACGTCCCCTGTTCCAGAAAGACAAACACATGCGGGTCAGGAAGCTCAGATCCATAATTTGTGCATTAGCGGGAGCGTCGTATGATTTAAAGCCGGTTTGGCGCCCGGGGGGCTTTAAAAGGGGGCCGTGTCTATAATGTTATTGGGAATTATAATGCACCAACCGCAAGCTCGTTCATGCGTGTGCACACGGGGGCCGTCGTGTGAGAGGGAGGATAAACAATAAGCCTTTTAATCTCGCAAGGTCAACGGCAGGGTCATCCGGGGGCAAGGACGGTGGTCTCGGCCTCGGAGTACATTAAAGCAGCCGAACCGTGTTAAACCCAGAAACCAGGAAGACACAGTAGCAATTTCCTTTGATCCGACACTTGAGGCATTCCGAGGCTCTCGAGCTTTTGTAAATAAACAGACACGCGGACTTTTTGATTTTATACGGTCCTTAGCTGGGAAAACACGGAAAAAACTGGGAATGTTTTTCCGTCGTTGTCGGAGCCCTTAAGCCAATAAGCTCTTCTTCCAATAGTTTTCAGCGGGACGCAGCGGGTTGTCATGCATGAGGTCAGCCTCTGATTTCCTTACAGAGAGAGTCAGAGCAACCAATTACTAATCTCAGAGAGGGAGAGAGAGACAGAGAGAGAGAGAAAGGGAGAGGATGAACAGAGAATGCTGAAAAAGAGAAAGAAGGAGAGACATAAGAAAAACAGAGGGTAAGAAAATATGAAAAGAGAGAGAGAGAGAGAGAGAGAAAGGGATGAGAAAAAAAAGGAAAGGGAAAACAGAGAGGGAAGAAAGGTTTCTGTCAGAAAGAGAGAGAAGAAAGAGGATAGACAAGAAAGAGAAAAAAAGGATGAGCTGGAAAGAGAGACAAAGGAGAGAGATAAAGAAAAAGAGAGTGAAGGAGAGAGAGAGTGTGTGAGAGAGTAAGAGAGAAATTGAGAGAGAGGAAAAGAGAGATAGAAAGAGAGATAGGGATCAAAAGAGCGAGTGTGTGTGAGAGAGGGAGAGAAAGAGAGAGAGAGTGAGAGAGAGAGTGAGGATGAGTGAGAGAGTGAGAGAGAATGAGTGAGAGAGTGAGAGAGAATGAGTGAGAGAGAGTGAGAGAGAGAGAGAGAGAGAGAGAGAGAGAGAGTGAGAGTGAGAGGAGAAGCTGAGGCTCTGGAGGAGAACCTGAGGCTCTGGAAGAGAACCTGAGGCTCTGGAAGAGAACCTGAGGCTCTGGAGGAGAACCTGAGGCTCTGAAAGAGAACCTGAGGCTCTGGAGGAGAACCTGAGGCTCTGAAAGAGAACCTGAGGCTCTGGAGGAGAACCTGAGGCTCTGAAAGAGAACCTGAGGCTCTGGAGGAGAACCTGAGGCTCTGAAAGAGAACCTGAGGCTCTGGAGGAGAACCTGAGGCTCTGAAAGAGAACCTGAGGCTCTGAAAGAGAACCTGAGGCTCTGGAGAAGAAGCTGAGGCTCTGGAGGAGAAGCTGAGGCTCTGAAAGAGAACCTGAGGCTCCGGAGGAGAACCTGAGGCTCTGTAGGAGAACCTGAGGCTCTGGAGGAGAACCCATACTCTGCTTGATGGCAGTTTAGGCCTCAGATCCAAACAGCAGACGCCACACCCCCCACCTGTACTGTTAGGGTAAAATGGAAGGATCTAGAAGGATCTAGAAGCAACAACAGCTCAACCATGAAGACACAGACCACACCAGTTCACAGAACGGGGCCGCCTCTGCTGCACCACCCAGTACGGAGTTCCAAACTGCCTCTGGAAGGAACATTAGCACAAGCAGGTTCTAATTCCATTGTCCACGGAAGCCACACACGAGCCTAAGCTCACCATGTGCAATGCCAGGTGTCGGGTGGAGTGGTGTAAAGCTCCATCACTGGACTCTGGAGCAGTGGAAACATTCTCTGGAGTGATAAACCACGCTTCACTATCCGGAAGCCTGATAGAGGAATCTGGGTTTGGAAAACGCTCCCTACCGGAACGCAGAGTGCCACCAGTAAAGTGGTGGAGGAGGAATAGTAGTCTGGGGGGGTTTCAGGGTTTGGGCTCAGACCCTGAGACCCTCAGATCCAGCGAAGGGAGATGTTCATGCTGCAGTAGACATCATACACTAATACAGCTTCCCAACTTCCCAGTTTCCCGGAAGACTGTGTTCCTGTGCACAGAGCCAGCTCCATAAAGACCGTGCTTGGGAAGGCTGGTGTGGAGGAACTCCAGTAATCTGATCTGACCTCAACACCACTGAACACCTCTGGGATGACCTGGAACGCCCAACATCCTTCTCATCCAGCATTAGTGGCTAATCCCACCAATGTCCCTATGACTGAATGGGAGCAAATTCCCACAGACAGTTTCCCAAACCCTGGAAAGTCTTCCCAGAGGTGGATGGTACAGATTTGGGATGCCCAACAAGCTCATGCAGGTGCAGCCTGGTGTCCACATACTTTAGTGTCTGTTTGATGTTGAGGTATGGGAAACCTGCCGAGGAAGCAAACGGGAATGCTGAAAGCTCTTTACGGAGTCGGGAATGCCGTGTCGCTCCCATAGGTCTTGTTTATCTCTGAGGTTCACACAAAGGCAGGACACTGTTGTGCTGAACATGTAGACAAACTCCCGAACACAAACACACAGCGGCGGGAGCCGAGGAGGAGGGGAGCGCCGAGGAGTTCCTAATGGTCTGCCGGTCTTCGTTTCTAATTCCCGTCTGAAAGAACGCACGCATCGATGTTTTGTTTGAGCGTGTCACAATCGCAACCCTGCGCCACCTCTCCACCGCTACAGCAAGCAATTAAACCCACCCCGCTTTTCAGAGGGGGAGCGAGCCGGATCTTCCCGTATTAAGGCGGGTAATTACGGATCCATTTGTGCCCCGAAGCTATTGTTTGATTACCTGAAAGCAGCAATCAAGCATGCGGGAAAAGAAAAAAGGAAAACAGGAAACAAATACATCGCCGTGGAAACTGTTCGAGTCTCCGGTAAAAGGATCTTCAAACCGGAGCGCTCACTCAGCTGCTACACGGAGAGCACGCCTTCCCTCCTCCTTCCCGCCTCTACTGGTCCGGACACACGGCGGCCCGGATTCGCTATACCTGCTACTGATTCAAAAGACTTCCGGTTTCCAAGCTAGAGCTTTTTCCCGGACCATTTGGCCGAGTAGCGCCCAGGAGCGCTCCGATCTCTGGTCCTCGGGAATGGTTCTCTGGGGGTCACCTGTAGCTATGGAACCTATCCAGTCCTGGTGCCACATGTATTGTCACGTGTTCGTTTAGTTTGCATCATGACTGTTCTTGTGATCGTGGCTCTTCCTTTTCCAGGTGTCGTGGTGGCAGGGAAAGAGCTTCTGGTACGGGAACGGCCCCTTGTTTGCCGGAGCTCATGCAAGGTCAAAACGGCATGCCTCCCAGAAGAGCTGTTCCTCGCGGCTTGAGCGTTCGCATCCAAGGTAAACAGTAAAAAGCAGCAAACGGAAAAGAACTCTTCCTACCATTTTACAATCCTACCACCGAAAAGTGATGTACGGAATTGGTATGGATTTGTGCCATGGTGTCCACGGTTCAGGTCTGTAAAGGCAAGCCAGTGAAAGCGATCCCCTCCACCACACAAGCCCAGAATCGCTCCTCGAGTATTTAGGACAAGCGTGAAAGGCCCCGAGTCAGGATGAGAGGATTCTCCCTCTCTCTGTTCTGGTGAAAGGCCGGCCGCTTCCTACTTGACCACTAATTCCAAAGTTTTCCTCCTCGTTGCTAATCCTCTCTTTTTAATTACTCCACTTTGTTCCCTGGAAATGATTCTCTCTGACGGCAGCCTGCTCCGGTGGACCTGGAAGCTCAACCAAGAGCCTCTTCTGCTGAATCCTGATCTCCTGAATCCTGATCTCCTGAATCCTGATCTGGGTTCTCACTGATGGACGTGGGAAAGGTGGGGCGTATTGCTTCAGCTGTGTACTGTGAAGCGATACCGTGTAAGCGAGCCTAACTATTATTCTCTATTAATTATTAAATGATCTATTCAGTAATTACGTACGTGTTTAATATGTTTACCTAACACCATGTACCCCCTCCACCAGCACCAGTAACAGCTGGGACTGGATCGGGCATGTACCATACAGGGTTCTGTATGTAGCCACATCAGTGTTCAGACACTCTCACATCAAAGAATTGGTCAGGTGGTCCAGATGTGGTGGAGGCCTTCCCTGGCACAGTTCCGAGGAGAATTCCCTGTAGACTGGGATTGTATCCACTGCTGGTAGACCCGTATGACCGTACGCTTCCACACACCTGCAGATTCAGCTACTTCCTTCACACTATGGTCTTTGGCCACGCCCACATGCAGTCCCTCCTTTTAGCCAGTCATTAACATCTGCTCTGGAGCCATTTTCCACACATGGAACGAGACACTCCCTGCACTGTAGCACCTCTTCCCAATCTATGGATCCCGTCACTCACCCCACAGGTGTTTATAGCCCCAGCATTCTCGTGCAGTGCCATCTGCAGGAGCCTGAAGGTACTACCACCTTACAAATACATTCCACCATGTAATAAAAGTGTTCCCGATCTGCCTTTAATGATCTACTGTTAAATGATCTACCCCAAAATGATTTCAACAGTCTTCTTTAAGGAATTTTACCTAAATACTGAACAATAAGTCAACTTAACGTGGCTAGGACCTTCTCAGTGTCAAGTACACATGGAAAAAACACGATATCCTGGTCACATGAGCATAAGTTTCCTTTTCACAGTTAAATATTTTTTCCATAATTAAGCAGTAAAGGGGGTTTAAATTGCAGCAATCTGATAAAATTAAGATTTAATGTCATTTTACTGCTATAAATATTGCATTATATAATTGTGTTACATATTACACAGTTAATATGATGTAATTACATGATTATACACAGTTAATTACACAGTAAATTATATTTACAGCCTATTTGTGTCGTCCTCTGAAGTCAAAAGATGACAGAAATTCTGCAAAACAACTTTTAATCAATTTCAAACCACAATAAAATAAATGCTGTGTTTTGGTAAAATTGAAATAACCTAATTGTTGCCATAAGGCGACACCCTGCAATAAAGGGCTAACCGTTAGAAATCTAAAGTTATGGTAATTTTTACTGCTCTAAACATTTATATAATTGCACCCCATATTAGTTACATAACGCAATTACACAATTATACACAGTTAATTACACAACAAATTAATTTACATGCTCAAGTGGGCAATTGTGTTTCCTTATGTCCAAAGATGACAGAACGTCTTCCAAACAACATTTAATCAACTTCAGATCCCAATAAACCGCCTCCTCTTCTACTTAGCAATGCGATAACAGTTCCACACCTTCCACACACGTCTCCTCGCTCATTTTAGCGAGCTGTGAAATAACTCGTCTGTAAACGACCGCAGGCTTTTGCTCCAGTGATAACGGACTCTTCAATCCGCTGAAAGAATTCATACACCCGCGAATTCCAGTGTTCGCTAGAGCCGAGTGAGAGTCGGTAGGAGGTCAGTTAGCATTAAGCGGACCCGGGCTAGCGCTCATTGAGTGTGACGCGTTGGGCGATGGGTTTAACGGAGAGAGAGAAAACGCTGGTTACGGCTGAAAGCAGGTGAGTGGGTTACTGTGAGCTGTTTAGCGGAACGGCAAATTAGAGCTCCTTCTTTAATGAAGTCAGAAGGATGACCTTACCGTCCTCCACACTCTGCAGACATCAGCACCAACCACTGAGTTCAAACACCAAACCGAACACCGTTAACCTTTTCAGACCCAACCTAGCTTTGGCGACCCGTGTGGTTCCTTTGTCGTTAGCCCCGTTTGGGAATTACTCAGTCATACAGGTAATAAACCTCACCTCTTCAGGAACACATATGTTACTGTGTGTGTTGGGTGTACACTCATCATCATACGAACAGCTGCACTCAGGAGGAAGTGTGGGATTGGAATGCTATTTGGAAAGATAATACACTCTTCTAGTTATTATAACAGGGAAAAGAAGGTGTACTGGTCCAGTCAGAACAAGGCCGGGTCAAACCCGGACATACATTAGGATAAGCAAGGCTAACGTTATAAAAACACAGACACCAAACCCATGTAGCATGTAATTATGTACTTGCATCATGTATTACATAGTTATATAATGTAATTACACATTTATACACAGTTAATTACCCAGTAAACTGCATTTACAGCTTCACTTCATTGTCCTTTGATGTCAAAAGATGACAGAAAGCATGCAAGAGAAGGGTAACCAATAGAAATGTAGAGTTATTTTCATTTTTTCTTCTGTAAACATGTAATTACGTAAGGGTGTCACATATTACACAGTTATGTAATGTAATTACTCATTTATACACAGTTAATTACACAATAAATCAGCCATAAACATGTTTAACAGTGAGGCAGTGGTTGGATTTGGCATGTACTGGACGATTTTCTAGATGTAGCCACATCAATGTCTTACATTAAAGAACTGGTCAGTCGGTCCAGATTTGGTGGATGCTTTCCCTGGCACAATTCCGAGGAGAATTCCCTGTAGACTGGGATTTTAGCCACTGACACAACATGACTGAAGTGCCCTTGAGCAAGTCACCTAACCCCCAACTGCTCCCTGCTCACCATGATTATTAACGTCCACCTATCTGCCTGATGCATGCAATGATCACATGGGAATGATTCTCACCACCAGGGGGCCATGAGGCGATAGTCCCAGTAGACTGGGATTTCATCCATGCTGGTAGACCCTGTACGCTTCCATACACCTGCAGATTCAGCTACTTCCTTCACACTATGGTCTTTGGCCACGCCCACATGCAGTCCCTCCTTTTAGACAATCATTAACATCTGCTCTGGAGCCATTTTCCACACATGGAACGAGACATTCCCTGCACTGTAGCACCTCTTCCAATCTATGGACACAGATTGTCTCTATACGCATAACAATCGCTAATTAGAAACAGGTGACTATACATTTCTGCTGAGAGCGCCCTCTGTAGGCAAGGAGAAGAACTACCACCAGCAGGTGGGACACACGGCACATACACAAACATGAACTGTCCAAAAGGGCAACCAGAAAATCATCAACCATAATAATAATGATGACTGATTTTATGCTATTCTCAGCCACTGTTTTGTCTTTTACACTAATGCATCTAAATTGGCTAATTAGCCACACGGGCTGTTCGTTAGCTCGGCTGAAATGGAATAAACATACTACACTGTTTTTCTGTGCACACTCAGAAGCAGGCATAACGCCAAGCCCAGCTCTCGGCCGTGCCAGAATATGAGCAAACATACTCTTTCCACAGAGGCTAGAACACATGCTAATAGCATTAGCATCCTGACTAGCTTATGACACCATATCCAAGAATATCGATTGGGAAATCTGTGTACTGGTCGAGTTTAGGCTCTGAAGCTCCTGTTGGTGATGTAATCGAGCCTGGTGACTAAATGCTCATTGACTTCAGCCTTGCCAAAGACAAAGGAGCCTACTGTTGAGCGGTACCAAAACCCAAAAAGCCAGAACCTTGCGTCTGTGGATGGATAGTCCAGAAACAAAGATCAACGGAAAGAACAGAGTCCCGGTTTTCCTGGCACCAAGGCTTCTGGAACACCCACAACCACGTGTGTGTAGAGCAGCCTAAAGTAACGGCACCATCCCAAACCGCAATGTGAGCAGCAGTCTTAATAATGAAGGTTCTTTAAAGGTTCTTGGACGTAGCGACGTAACGACAACGACACCGTTACAACCACTCAGAGAACTTAGGTGCTTAGATTGTTCTTTGCGTGATGAAATGGTTCTCCAGATCCATTGAGAACTTGTTGTGTATATTATACACACATAGAACCTTTTGAAAATGGTTCTATATAGAACTGAAAATGTTTTTTCTTTTATTACAAAAATTAAATTGTAACAAATGTAGAACCTTTTTCAAAAGGACTCTATATCACCAGGGTTCTTCTATCTTTACAAGCTTGACATTGTTTCAATGGCAGAACTATTTTTGATGCCATATAGAGCCATCTAAAGGTTCTCAAGGTTCTATATACAGTAGAACCATATTTAACATTAAACTGAAGAACAATTTCACCATGCAAAGAACTAGCTAAACACACAAGTGATTATATGGAGGGGTACTCATGGCCTATAATTGCCCACTTGAGCATATAAATGAATTTATTGTGTAATTAACTGTGTATAATTGTGTAATTACATTATGTAACTAATATGGGATGCAATTATATATATTAAATGTTTATAGCAGTAACTTTAGACCATAACTCTAGATTTCTAATGGTTAGCCTTCGTTATTTCAAATCTACCAAAATACAGTGTTTATTTTATTGTGGTTTGAAATTGATTAAAAGTTTTTTTTGCAGAATATCTGTGATACTTTGACTTCAAAGGACGCCACAAGTAGGCTGTAAATATAATTTACTGTGTAATTAACTGTGTATAATCATGTAATTACATTATATAAACGCTGTAATATGTGATGCAATTACATAATGCAATGTTTATAGCAGTAAAATGACAGTAAATATTAATTTTACCAAATTACTGCAATTTAAAACCCTTTTTTCATGTATAACTGACACTGAAAATGTCCTAACCTCGTCAAGTGGTCTAATTGTTCAGCATTTTCCAAAAAATTCCTAAAAGAAGACAGTGGAAATCATTTTGGGGCAGATAATTTAACAGTAGGTTGTTAAAGTCAGATCTGGAACATTTTTATTATATGGTGAAATGAGTTTGTAAGGTGGCAAGTGTGCTCACTGCCCCCTAGTGGGTGTGTTCACTAGTGTGTGTGTCTATGTGCACGAACGATGGTCAAAACCGGTTCATTCATGGTTCCATATAGAACCATTCCCTTTACTGAAGGTGGGATTCTGCTATGGTCCCAAGGCCAAGCCTGCAACAGTAGAACCCTTTGTTGTGTAAAGTGCTAGTGTGGAACACCAACAGCATAACAGCCTAGTGGTTTTAAGGGACTAGATTATTTACCCGTCTCTTTGAAGCGACAGAGATGGTGTTGGGAAAGAAACAGACGAAACTTTTTTGGCCTCCAATTAAAGCGTTATGTATTATCCCAAATAAGGAGTTCATGTTCCGCATGGAACAATCTCAACTCATTAACAGTGCGACAGTGGCAGCGGAACCTGCTGGAAAACGTCTAAACAACACATAAATCTTCTCTTACTGAGGAACACAGGCCAACATGGAGTGTGCAATGCTCCAAGAAACCCCAGCGAAAAAAAAGATCATCTGAAAAACAGCCATGGAGGGGTAATCATTATGATAGATAATGCGTCCTCCATCTCCGCACGGCTCGAGAGACCCGGAATGATGGATGGTCCTGCTCACAGTCCACACATCTGCTGGATTTCGGAGAGTTTAGCAACCTTCCTTCACCAACGTCTGCCATTGCATAACTCATTCAGCCCTATTATTCTCAAAGCGAAGGGAAACATGATGTGGAGAACGTTCCACCATGAGAACGAGCCTGCTCTAGCTTCATTTAGAACACAGATAGGCTAACGGGGGTCTGCGACGTAAACAAAGCCGTAACAGAAGGTAACTGGACAGAAGGTCAATAGCTAGAACACAGACTTATAGCAGAAGAGCCACTATTGGTTCCCCTCTAAACGTTAAAACTCAGTAGAACGGTTCTTTGAGGTTCCTTCATTTTATCAAAAGCTATCCACTGTTTGTTGTTCTTCTGTGGCGTCACATCAAGATTTTTTCAGGTTCTGACTAATAGAACCTTTCTGTGTTGGGCATACTCCATCATTTCACCATGCAAAGGACCACCAAAGCATGCAAATGGTTCTACATAGAACTCATGGCAGGGCAGTCATGGGCTGTAGGCTAGGGTACCAGCTTTGGCACCGGAAGGTTGCTGGCTGGATTACCGGAACCGTTGGTTCCCCTTTAAACTTAGTTGCGTAGTTTTTTGTATAAAACAGCCAAATGTTTTTTTTAAGGTTCCTTAAAGAACATTTCTACTGCTAGTGGTTCTTCTGTGGCCATGAAGTAACTAGATTGACCTCTTAGGTTCTAGACTAATAGAACCTTTCTATATTGGGTACACATCATCAATCTGAGGAGCCTTTTCACCATGCAAAGTATGACTGAGTACACTTATAGCACAGTATAGTGGAACTTCGGCGTGGTTCACCGCCAAAACCGAAACTCGACAAGTGCCCTTGAGCGTGACCTAACCCCCAACTGCTCCCTGCTCACCAGGATTAATAAAGTTTACATCCGCCTGATTCAGTGATCACGCCCCACTGCCACTCACCACCAGGGGGCCAGGAGAAGGGGTTCCTGAGATATTCCGAATAGACTGGGATTTCCCAGCAGACTGTATGACCGTAGGTACACCACCTGCAGACTCCTACTTCTTCACACTATGTATGTGGCCACGCCCACATGCGTACCTCCTTTAGCACATGGAACGTTGGAGACATCTCCCTGCACCGAGACACTCCCTGCACCGTACCACCTCTTCCCAATCTATGGATCCCGCCACTCACACCCCGCAGGGATTTATAGCCCCACCGTCATCATTCAGCGCCATCTGCAGGAGCCTGAAGGTACCACACACAGGGCGACTTTAATCTCAGGGTGAGGACTAATTGCTCTGTAAATGGTAATTGTGTTGACAGCTTATGAACCAGGCTGAGCGAGTTGGGCGAGCGGGTGCAGTAACACTGGGAGAACACTCTCTGTAAATCAAACCACAAACAAATCTGCAGCAGAATACCGCACAGTAAGCAGAACGTGCGGCAGAGCTTTATTGTCAGGACGTCTCGTGATAGAAATTGCTTTCCTCTTTTTTATTAGTTGCATTGAGAGTTTCACGCTCCGATCCCACCCCGATCCCGCTCCGATCCCACTCCGATACCACACTGCGTTCACCAGAACTAACACACACACTACGGGAAACGAGCGTGTGCGGAAACACAGCCCATTAATAATCTATTTTTTTCCACAGGAAAGATTTTGGATTTCACCTGTTCTATTTGGATTTCTGCGGCAGCCGTATTCCCCCACCAGCGCGGCAGCCTGGAGAGAGCCCACGTACAGCGCTAGCAATCTTCCCAAGGTCGGCGGTGGACTACAATGAAAGTGGGTTGATGACTCGTGGGGGAATGCAAACGCATCTGAAATACAGGCCTCCTTTTTCATGCACGCTCTGGCCTACAAACGACAACCACGGCCCCGAGCAGCCTACAGCGTACGCAGCGGTGGAGGAGCTGTCCAGCAGGAGAGGTGCTGACCTAAACACTCTGCAGCAGAACCGCCAAACTCAGGTCATCAGCATTAACACACCGGAATGCACTGAAAGGATCCAGACAGGGCTATAAAGCTCCTCCCCCAGCGATGGAGCAGTGGAGCTGTGTTCTCTGGAGTGCCCCGTCCAGTACCTCCACAACTGACATCAGCACCTGACCTCACTAATGTTCAATCAAATCCTCGCGGCAATGTTCAACATCAGTACCTGAACTCACTAATGTTCAATCAAATCCTCATAGCAATGTTCCAACATCAGCACCAGATCTTGCTTATGTTCAATCAAATCCTCATAGCAATGTTACAACATCGGTACTCGACTTCTCTCATTCGCGATCATATCTTTACAGTATTGTTTCAACATCAGTGCCTGAGATCGCTAATGTTCAATCAAATCCTCACAGCAATATTCCAACGTCAGTGCCTGACCTCGGAAATGTTCAATCAAATCCTCACAGCAATGTTCCAACATCAATGCCTGACCTCACTAATGTTCAAACAAATCCTCACAGCAATGTTACATCAGTACCTGACCTTGCTAATGTTTAATCAAATCCTAACAGCAACGTTACATTAGAACCTGACCTCTCTAATGTTCAATCAAATCCTCACGGCAATGTTCAACATCAGTACCTGACTTTGCTAATGTTCAATTAAAACCTCACAGCAATGTTCCAACATCAGTACCTGACCCCTCTAATGCTCAGTCCAATCCTCATTGCAATGTTTAACATCAGTACCTGACCTCACTAATGTTCAATCAAATCCTCATAGCAATGTTACAACATCGGTACTCGACTTCTCTCATTTGCGATCATATCTTTACAGTATTGTTTCAACATCAGTACCTGACCTCGCAAATGTTCAATCAAATCCTCACAGCAATATTCCAACATCAGTGCCTAACCTCGGAAATGTTCAATCAAATCCTCACAGCAATGTTCCAACATCAATGCCTGACCTCACTAATGTTCAAACAAATCCTTACAGCAATGTTACATCAGTAACTGACCTCACTAATTTTCAATCAAATCCTTACAGCAATGTTACATCAGTAACTGACCTCACTAATTTTCAATCAAATCCTTACAGCAATGTTACAACATCTGTACTTGACTTCTCTCATTGTCAAACAAATGTTCAATATCAGTACCTGACCTCACTTACGCTCAATCAAAACCTCACAGCAATGGTCAAACATCAGTACCTGACCCTCTAATGCTCAATCAAAACCTCACAGCAATGGTCAAACATCAGTACCTGACCCTCTAATGCTCAATCAAATTCGCACAGCAATGTTTCAACATCAGTATCTGATGGATATAGATTTCAAATACATTACACCATCAGTTGTAGTAGTTTCTCTATAATTAGAAAGTAACGACTGTATAATAAGCGTGTAATAACTGTGTAATAAGACAGTAATAACTGTGTAATAAGTGTTTAATAACTGTGTAATAAGACAGTAATAACTGTGTAATAAGTGTGTAATAACTGTGTAATAACGCTAGGTTTAGGGGATTAAGCCCGAAATGAGTATACTACTGACCCGACTTCTTTTCTTATTGGACGTGCTCGCCTTTTAGCTGAAGCTCTTTGGTTAAGTACAGTCCCTGCTATAGCATTTCATTAAGACGGAGGAATGAACAGATTTGATTTAAATCAGATTGGACAGAGCATAAATACTTCATCAGACTCTCGAGATTCAAGTGCAAAACCCAGATCAATCAGAACCAAACAGCAGCACTGTTACTGATCATAAGTCTGATCACACCACGGCCCCTTCAGGGTCAACACTAATGTCTGTTAGTGGAGTTGAAATGTGGCCCCTCCCATCAGAGCTCCATCCTCCGAACCCAGCGCCGTGTTGTGCCATACTACACACTATATACTCCACTGAGGATATCCGATACCAGTTTCTTCCTAGCCCCGACAGAGCCAGGCTGGAGAGGACCAGGAACTGAGGCTTGCGGTGGGAGAACGGGAGGAAGCTAACAGCCCCCCTCTAGTGGCCTGGGCCGGTGAGTGTCTGTTTATCTGGGGCTGGAATCACGTTCACGCACAGCCTGTATATCCGCACGGCGTTCTCTGAGCTCACCTGAAAGAGCCAGCAAGCCGTGGATCAGTTTCAAAGCTCCGCCGTCAATCAGAGACTCGGTAATGATGCATTTGGCTCGTGGAGGAACCCCGGGGAGCGAACGAGCGCGGCTCGCGTTCGGCAGTCCCTGCGTGGGGCACATTTTACACAGGCAGCCTAAAAGCATCTGCTTGGATTAGAACCCATTCCTCTTCAGAGGATGTGGCCCAGAAATGGAGCAGGTACTGATAGGAGAACAGGACTAATAATAATAATAATAATAATAATAATAATAATAATAATAATAATGGCTCCTCTGCTGCTTCTGATGATGGTGGTGGTGATGGCGATGCAGTTTCTGCTTGTGTGACTCAGCTGGAAGAAGCATTGGACGCAACAACAACCGACGTCTACACGTCCAACCACATCAGATGTCTCACGAACTTCCCAAGACGTTCCAAAGTGAGGTAAGGCTTAGGAGCAGCGTCCTCTGCATAAACATGAAGACGCGCCATAAATGCGAGTGCGGGTGAAGGTGCGGTGTGCAGCCTGCACAAAGAGATGATGCTCTGAACGCAGCCTGAGCCACTGAAGGCAGAAAAACCGCGGAGAAGAAGAAGAAACGAGGGAAGAAACCAAAAAAATTCCTTCTGGAGTTCCTGCCTGGAATACAAAGCAGCTTCCATAAAGACGCCTCTCTCTCCACCACTCTCTCCCTCCCTCTCTCACGGCGGATGGGGGGGGTGGGGGGAGAACAGCACGTCTCTCTTGAGATCCAATTCGTTTCCAAACTTCTTTTCCCTGCTAGGTGTTCCATCGATTTGCTCCGGAGAATAAAGAGCCCCCCCCTTCAGCCCACCCTGTCCTCTCATCAGCTCTCCATTGTTGTATAATTGAACTCTGCTTATTTACACATCAACAAACAAAGGATCAAAAGAAGCATGATCTCAGGAGCACGTTCTGCGTCTCAGCTACACAGCAAAACCTCCTCTGACAACCACCGCAGCGAATGAAGCCGCCTGGGCGTTTATTAACGTGTAATAAACGCTTATAACTGCTTATTACATAGTTATTACAACTGGGATCAGATTTAATTAGCTGTCCAGCAACAAATGCTAGGATCCTGTGTCCTACTCTATAAACGTAGCTGCCAGAGCTGGTTCTTTAGGGCATTTCCACCCAGGAGAACCCCCAAAAGAACCTTTCAATAAGCAGCTCTTTAAGGAACCGACTACTATACTGCCAGGTTGGCCAAACGGTTCTGTTCAGTTCTGAAAAAGGCCGGTTCCGTTTTGGTTTGGTGCTGTATAGAACCTTTACATCCATCCAGCATGCATATGATTATATCGAGAACATATCCACAGTGCTGGTACCAAAGCAGGTTCTTTGGTGCAGCATCACAGAAGAACCACTTTTGGTTCACTCAAGGAACCTTTAGGTTCTTTAAGAAGCTGGGTTGACTCAATGGTTCTAATCAGCTCTCAACAGGGTTCTGTCTTTATTTGGTACTACTCATATAGAACCTTTACATCCATTAAGAGGGCTTATGATATCATCTAGAACATACACACACACTATAGGTTCTAAGATTCTTTGGCGCAGTACCAAAGGGGAACCGCTTTCTTAATAAATGGTTCCATAAAGAACAATTTTCCATTTTAAGCAAAAGGAATGTTATATTATTGTTCTAGGGTTCTGTAGTGACTCATGACAGTTCCTGGCATAGATACATGGTTCTTCACTTTGATAGAACCTGAAGTTTTTAGGATATTTAAAGATAATGGTTCTATGTAGCTCCACAAACGGTATGAACAGAACTCTTAGATCCATGCACACAAATGCATCTAGAACGTGCTTACATTCTAGGTGCCAGAAAAAGTTAATTGGAACATTGCTACAGGAGAACCATTATTGGTTCCCTAAGGAACCTTTTAGTGAACGATTCTTTAAAGAACCTTCTTTTTAATAAGCAAGATATAATCCAGCCTTACAAAGGTTCTGCATGGGTTCTTTTATAATGGTTCTGCTGAAATGGTTCCCAACAGTCGGTATTAAAAAGAACCCTTACATCCATCAAGAGCCAATATGATAATATCTAGCACATATCTATATAGTGGGTGCAGGTTCTTTGAAGCAATGCTACAAAAAGACCAGTGTTGACTCCCTAAGGAAACTATTTAGTGAAGGGTTCTGTAAAGAACCATCATTTGTAGTAAGTCAATTTGTCTATTAATACAAGGGTTCTTTAGGGACTCTTTAGTGAAGTCGGTGGTTAGGTAGAGAACCGTGACAGATGAATGGTTCCTCTCCATGACAGAGCCTGTTGTATGTAGTTGTTCAAAGAACCTTTTGGTTACATTTGGTTCTATGCAGAACCCTTATACCCGGTAAGAGTGCATATGTTGTGATGTATCTAGAACATTTGATCTCCACTCTAGGTGCCAAAGCAGGTTTCTTCAGAATTAATGCCACAGGAGAACCTTTCAGTGGAACCTCCCCACGAAACATGTTCCACTGGTTGTTCCTAGAACCATTTAGGAACCTTTTATAAGAGCGTACAGAGCGAAGTCCAAGCGCGTGACCCCGATATAAGACGCATGCACATATAACAGAACGGCACTTACATGGAGGAGATGTTCTCAAACAGGTCCGGTATGCTGTTGTGGGTTCCGTTTCCCTCGCTGCCGGTCTCGTGCAGCGCCAGCAGAGGGAAAAAGGTTCCCTGGTACGACTTATTGCAGAAAATCTCCGCGCTGGAGCAGCTGCAGGTGGGCGGGCAGTCCAGGATAGAGCCGAGCGAGCGGCGCAGAACGGCCAAGAGCAGCGCAATCCTCCACCAGCGCATCACGAACGAAGTCAGAAACCCATCCATGAGTGCCGGACGCGCGCTCGGAGAGATCCAGCCAGCCGCGGCGCTGAGGGGGTGGGGGGGCTTCGGCGGCAGCAGCAGACACAAACCCGTATGGCTTTTTATCCACAGAGGAAAAACACCACAAAACAGGAGGCGGAGGAGTAACACCAGCGAGGTCCCGCTACTTCAGCTGAGAGGGGGAAAGAGGGAGAAGAAAGAGGAGAGGAGAGAAGAAAAGGATGGAGGGACCACTACTCCGTTAGTGCAGGGGCTGAGGCAGCAGCATCCCGAACGCGCGGTGTGTCCTCCGCTGCAGACAGCATGGTACAGGCTTCAACACGCGGAGCTGCGGACGGCGGAGCGATCCGGAGAGTTCTAACGCTGCTCCCTGAGAGTTAGAGGTGGGAGATAGCGTAGGAGAGAGAGGGAGAGAGAGAGAGAGGGAGAGAGAGGGGAGGGGTGGGATTGGGTGAGCAAGAGAGAGAGAGAGGGAGGAGGGACAGAGAGTGAAAGCGAGCGAGCGAGAGAGAGAGAAAGAGGGGAGGGAAGGGGGATAGAGTCGGGGCACCACAGTGAGAAGAAAAGAGAGGGAGGAGGGAGGGAGAGAGAGAGAGAGAGAGAGAGTAAGGCAGAGAGAGAGAAAGAGAGAGAGAGGGAGAGAGAAAGGGGGGAAGGCAGAGAGAGAGAGAGAGATAGCGACAGCGAGAGGAAGGCAGAGAGAGAGAGAGAGAGAGAGATAGTGACAGAGAGAGAGAGGGAGAAAGGGAGAGAGAGAAAGATAGAGACAGAGAGAGAGAGAGGGAGGGAGAGAGAGGGGGGTGTTTAGAGTATGACAGGCAGCATGTGTAGGAGATGGAGAGAGATGAGAGAGAGGAAAAGAGGGGATGTGTGTGAGAGAGAAAGAGAGAAGGAGACAGGAGGAGAGATAGAGATAATGTAAAAGGGGATAAAAGGGGAGAAAAAGAAAAAAGAGAGAAAGCATAGTGAGAGAGTTAGATTGAGGGAAACGGAGTGGAGAGAAAGAGAGAGAGAGGTGAGAGAGAGATATAGGGAATATGTGTGTGAGAGAGATAGACAGAAAGTGTAAAAGAGTAAAGAAGATATAGAGAATGGAGAGAAAGAGAACGAGAAAGAGAACGAGAGCGAGAGCGAGAGAGAGAAAGGGTAGAGAGAGGGGGGTAATGAGAGAGAGAGAGAGAGAGAGAGAGAGAGAGAGAGAGAGAGAGAGAGAGAGAGAGCAAGAGAGAGAGAAAGGGGGGCAATGAGAGAGCAAGAGAGCGAGAGAGAGAAAGAGAGAGAGACAGACAGAGAGAGAGACAGAGAGAGAGAGAGAGAGAGAGAGAGAGAGAGAGAGAGAGAAAGAGAGAGAGAGAGAGAGAGAGAGAGAGAGAGAGAGAGAGAGAGAGAGAAAGAGAGAGAGACAGAGAGAGAGAGAGAGAAAGAGAGAGAGAGAGAGAGAGAGCGAGAGAGAGCGAGAGAGAGCGAGAGAGAGCGAGAGAGAGAGAGAAAGAGAGAGAGAAAGAGAGAGGTTCATGCTCTGAAGACCAGGTCCCACCTACTGGTCAGATTTAAAACTGACGCACCTGCACAAGAATAGAGAGATCAAATCAGATCACTGCAGCCTTTACTCCACACCCGGACACCGCCACCGCTAATCCCAGATACGGACATTCCATATCCGCACCGTCCCAACAGCTCCCAGCCCAACCACTGAGGAAACATACAGCTGAGCGTCGCAGGCATGTGGCATGGAGCTCTGCCCTGTCTGCACTGCTGCTGACGAAAACACGGTGCCATGCAGGAGAACCCACGCTACACAAGACGCATTCAGTACAGCAGAACCTCCACTCACACAGCGTTCCCTACACACAGGGAACACAACCAGAACCGGGGGTACGGTATAGACAGGTGCTGAAAGGAATCAGCCCCCAGAACGGACCGGAGTATAAACACTCAGGGCTCATTATGAAGGACGAACTAGGCTACCTACCTGCACACAACGTGGTGTGTCCACTAGGGGGCAGTGTCCAAACCTGCCTAGATGAAATGTCTTTCCTCTCAGTAGGAAATGACACGATTGGTGTAGATGTGATATTGTGCTCTGTTAGAGCTCCTGCACCTATAAGCCCCGCCTCCTGACGAGTCTAGTATGTTCTGGTTGGTCAGCTCAACCACTGTGTTATGATAGGTCAGTCGTCATCAGATCTGAAAGGGGTAGCGTCTTGTGAGGGTATGCTGAGCTTGCCAGTAGGCGGGCAATAAGGACTGTTACAAGATGACATCATCATGTAACAAAAGAACCTCTGGTTCCTACTGGCGCTGGTTCCAGTTCTCAGTGTGGTTACTTGTTCTCCCAGTTTATATGATGCGTCTTTGTACATATACACATATGGGGGTCTCTGGTGGGCTAGCTAGGTTAACCAGCATGCTAACCGGCTAATAAAGCTAGCCATGAATGGAAGCATTCGGGTTTCCATACCAATTCTATACAGGTAGGGGTACTAGCTAGCTTTCCTGGGCCTGGTACACACCCATACACGTGAGAATGTAAACGGCCCCCTTACACCAAATCCCACGCCAGCGGGAGAACCTGGAATTCCAGCTCTTTGTTACACAGTGATGTCATCACGCAACACAGTCCTCATTGCCCTCAGTGCCCAAGGTGAGCATGCCCTCACACAGGGGCGCTCTCAACTGATCTGGTAGTTGGTCTTTCAGAACACAGTAGCTGAGCTGACCAATCAGAGCATGCTAGGCTCATCAGGGGGGCGGGGCTTAGAGACACAGGAGCTTTAACAGAGCTCGACATCGCATCTATAGCAGGAAGCTTTTTGTTACTATACTGAGGCCTTTTCAAAAGTTCCGTAAAGGAAATGGTTACATGGTTAAAGGGTTCTGTGCATCATAAAGAACCTTTCATGATGACTATACTAGGTAAAGACTAGATAAACTTTTGCATGGACTTAATGAACCCAACTCAAATGTCTAATTGCACTGTGATGGGGTTCCTCAAACGGATAAAAAAAATGTACTGTAGATGGTTCTATATGGAACCTTTTTTCAAATCGGTTCTTTATGGCACCAAAAACATTGCTGTAATAGGCAGAAGATTGAAATTGTATAGCAGAACTATGCCAGAACCCATTTTTGTGCTATTTAGAACCCTTTTCTTAAAAAAGTTCCATGAAGAATACGGTTCTGTGTGGTTCTTTAAGATATTTGCATCATAAAAGCATTCTTCAGAGATTGGTGGAAAAGTGCTGTAGATGATTCTACGTGGAACCTTTTGGAAAAGGGTTCTATACAGCTTCAAAAAGGGTTCGGCTATTGCTACAACCTTGATGTAGTAACTATAGCAGAACCTTTTTTGGTGCTACATAGAACCCTTTCCAAAAACATTCTAGTAAGAAAATGGTTTTATGTGAACACTTAAAGAACCTTTGCTGGAAACGTGCTGTAGGTGCGGTTCTAAATTTCTAAACAGATCCTTTTAGAAAAGGGTTCTATAGAGCACCAAAAAGGATTTCGCTATGATTACTAGCTTGACATAGTAAATATGGCAGAACCGCTTTTGGTGCCACATAGAACCCTTTTCAAAAAAAGTTCATTTATAGAATCCTTTGTGAGATGAAAGGGTTCTATGAATCACAAAAAGGGTTCTAGACTGATGGAACACATGCCTTAGAAGGTTCTTTATAGAATGTTTTTGAAAAAGATTCTATCTAGCACCAAAAAGAGTTCTGCAGTTGTTACAAGCTTGACTGTACAACCTAAGCAAAACATTACTTGGTGCTACATAGAACCCTTTTGAAAAACCCATACAGAAATATGGAGGTTCTCTATGATCATTTGAAGAACGCCTTTCATGGTCATTAAAGTGTTCTTCCGTTCTGTAGATGGCTTTATATTGAACCTGTTAAAAAAGGGTTCCACCATTGTTACTGTCAGCTTGTAACGATAAAAGAACCCTTTTAATATAGAACCAGAAACATGTTCTCCGCATTGTTCGGTTCTTCGATATCTGCAGATCTGATTACTGTGAAGGTCTTCTTGATCAAAGCACTTCAGTATTCAGTATCTCCCACCAGAGAACCAGCTCCAGAGCTCTAAAGGGTTAACGGGAGGTGCTCGGATCGCCCTGACGTCTGTACTAGAGTGGAACGGTGCACACACTCCGATCATGTGAACTCTGAGTTCTGTCAATTCCCGCACAGAAGGTTCCTCCTGTCGGAGCGGTCATCACCGTCACAGGTCAGCTCCCTGAACCCTCCGCTGCTGTCTGACCATCATCTTCTCATGTTGCCGAAAGCCGAGCCCGCTGCGCTCCGTGCCCCCTGAACTCCACTCTGGATTAATGGTCCAGCGGGCTGCCCTATCAGGACCTTGTACAATTAAGACCTAGAACTGTTAACTCCACCATCTGCCGCTCCGCTGCTGGTCGGATGTTCAGGAGCGCCATAAACAGGCGGATTTTCACTGGAACGATTTACACCGTCAAAAAGCCCTACTGCGGGGACAACCGGATCGTCTCAGGGACGGCCAACCCCAGGCCCGGCTGAGAACCTCCTTCAGAACCTAAACCTGGACCTTCACCGCCAAGTATATGACTTTATGGAGGGAGAGATCATCTACACTCCTAACGGTGGTTCTAATATATGAACCGTCAACACTCAAAGAACCATGCTTAAAGGGTTCTTCACCTGACTGTAAGGTTCCTTGTGTTGTTAAAGCATTCTTCAGATTGATGGAGAAAGTACTGTAGATGGTTCTCTACAGAACCTTTTCAAAAAGGGTTCTACATGTCACTAACAATGTTACACGCTTGTCATTTCTGAAAAGGTTCTGTAATGGTGTTGAAAAGGTGGTGTTGGCTGCAGGTATGAGAGGTGGTGTTCGCTGCAGGTATGAGAGGTGGTGTTCGCTGCAGGTATGAGAAGGTTCTAACAATTTTATCATGCAACTGGATCGTACATGCAGAACCCTTTTAGTTAAAGAACCTTATTGAGTAGGGTTCTATATAGTACCAAAAAGGGTAATAAGTTTATCATTGTAATTATAGCTGAGTTTTGGAGCTATATAGAACCCTTTTTGAGAAAGGTTCTGTACATGCAATTTTACTCATGTA
Organism: Prochilodus magdalenae; assembly: GCA_024036415.1. Lineage (NCBI taxonomy): Eukaryota > Metazoa > Chordata > Actinopteri > Characiformes > Prochilodontidae > Prochilodus > Prochilodus magdalenae. Next base: position 33,530 of record JAMWET010002825.1, on the reverse strand, counting down.
AAGTTTATATACAGAACCATTTTCTTTACAGAACAATATAGAACTTTATAGAACAAGCCACCAAAAAGGGTTCTGCTGTTGTTATAGACTTGACATTGCAACTATAGGAGAACACATTCGGGTGCTATATAGAGCCTTTTTTGGTTCTGAAAATGGTTTAGGAAAATGGTTCTGTTTGAAGAACCATTTTCACTATTAAATGTTTCTAGATTCTCTAAAAAAGATGGTTCATCAAGGTTCTTTAGTAAATACAGTGGCTCTAGATTTACATCAACAATCAAAGAACCATTTGCACACTTAAATGGTTCTTCGCATTACTAAAAGGTTTTCTCCAACATGAAAACATTCTACAGATTGATGGAAAATGTGCTGTAGATGGTTCTATAGAGAACCTTTCTAAAATGTTTGCTAAAAGCTTGTCTTTGTAAATATAGCAGAATGATCTTTGGTGCTATATAGAACCATTTTTGCAAAAGGTTCTGAATGGACAATTTAATCATGCAAATGTATTTCTAAGTTTACAGAACCATTTTCTTTACAGGACATTTGAAAAGGGTTCTATATAGTACCAGAAGGGTTCTGCTATTGTTATAAGCTTGACACTGCAACAATAGTAGAACCGTTTTTGGCGTTGCATACAGACATATAAAAAGGTTCTCTATGAAAACTTAAAGTTGTTATACATTTTCTAAAAAAAAAAAAAAGACAGTGGTTCTCTAGTATATAGAACCATCAACACTCGAGGAATTATTTGCATGGTTCATTGCATGGTGATTTAAAAAAAATGTGTTGAAGATCATTCCATATAGAACCTCTTTAAAAAGTGTTCTAATAGCACCAAAATGGTTCTACTATTGTTATAAGCTTGACATTGCAATTATTGCAGAATTATACTTGGTGCTATTTAGAACCCTTTTCAAAAAAGTTCTGGAAAGAAAATGGTTCTGTATAAAAACATGTGCATGCTTAAATAGTTCTTTATAGAAAGTCTCTTTGCACGGTGAAAGCATTCTTCAAAATGCTGGTCGGGTTCCTTAGTAAAAACTGTGGTTCTACAGTATATAGAACAATCAACACTCAAAGAACCATTTGAATGCTTGAATAGTTATTTGCATGGTTGAAAGGTTCTTCAGACTGAAGAAAAAATAGTGCAGATGATTGTTCTACATAGAATCGTTTTTGAAAAAGGTTCTTATTGCACCAAAACGGGTTCTGCTATTGTTATAAGCTTAACACTGCAACTATAACAGAATGCTGTTAGAACCCATATATATATATATATATATATATATATATATATATATATATATATATATATATATATATATATATATATATATATATGGGTTCTAACAGCATTCTGTTATAGTATGGGTTCTAACAGCATTCTGTTATAGTATGGGTTCTAACAGCATTCTGTTATAGTTGCAGTGTATAACCCTTCTGAAAAATGTTCTAGACAGACAATGGGTCTGTATGAAAACTTGAGGAACCAATTACATGGTTAGGTTGTTCTAAATTTAATCAAATTTACACTCTAAAAAGAAGGTTCTTGAAGGCTTTTTGAGTTAAGACAGTGGTTCTACAGTATATAGATTTCTCCTAAAGTTAACCTTAACCTCCAAAGTGCTGTACTGCGTTGTCTGCAAGCCCCCTCTCTCTGCCTCTCTCTCTCTGGGTCCGGCTCTCTCAGGCTCCGCCTCTCTCGGGCCCCGCCTCTCTCTGGCACTGCCTCTCTCTGGCTCCGCCTCTCTTTCTGGCTCCGCCTCTCTCTGACTCTCAAAATGCTGAAAGAACTGAGTTCTTCATCTCAGAAAAGACAACAGTAATTTCTCTGTCACAGACTGTTTACTTTTTCCTGCGACTGCAAACAATCAACCAGCCAATCAGCACCACCTATACAGTCCAATCTGCTGCAGCAGAGATGCAGGGTGTGCATCATCAGCATGGCTATGGAAGTTGACATGCTGACTGATGAAATGGCCGAGTTGGAGCATCTACAATAAAACTAAGAGTGACCCGAGGACTGACCCCTGTGGTACACCGCAACGAACGTCATGCTTTCCTGATTCAAATTCACCGTACGCATCAAAGCACTGTCTATCAGTCAGACATTCCCAGACAGTCCGATCCGATATTTACGCCCGTCTTACAGCAGTCAGCGGGATCACACGCAGCGTCGAGGTCCGACAGGAGGAAGATCGATAAGCGCTTTTCAAGCGGTACTCTGTCTGAGGTCACTGAATTCTACCAAGGCTGTTTCCGTTCTCTCTGTACCGTGGCCTGACCCGACGCCTGACTGAGAGTTTTCACATGTGCCGCTCTGTAGTCATGCCTTCCACCCACTGGATGCTGGGATAGGCTCCAGCACCCCCCCCTGACCCAGAAGGATAAGTGGCCAGTTGCATCACAAAATGACCACTTCCTACTTTCGATGGTGACGGTGCTAGGCTTATGGAGGAAGTCCCACGTCGTGAGCTGGGCTTGGTGGGTATATAAGGTCTGCGATAACCAGTCCTCCAGTATACTGCTGGGCACACTTGCCCAGAATGGTGGGCAGTCCCATCCACAGGACCAAGGGAGCAGTTGTCTTGCTCAAGAGTACTTCAGTCATGTCCTGTTGGTCCAATGAATCAACCTACCTGGTGATCTTCCTATAAGAAGACAGGTTCCCTAAATTCCAGTCCAGGACTTCCTTGACTGTGAATCAGCCATGGCAGTGAGGGAATCCGAATCACTGTCTTCCACATCTCGGAACTCGAGTAACGAAACTAGATAAACGGATGCTGAAATCATGTCTTCACTCGGCAGTCAACGTCATCCCCATATCAGGAGCTCGAGCAGTTTCTCTCACTGGGGAAGGACGAATGGCATATCACCCCGGAATATCATATGAGAGGTGGTGTTTGCTGCAGGAGAGGTGGTGTTCGGTGCAGGTATGAGAGGTGGTGTTCGGTGCAGATATGAGAGGTGGTGTTCGGTGCAGATATGAGAGGTGGTGTTCGGTGCAGATATGAGAGGTGGTGTTCGCTGCAGGTATGAGAGGTGGTGTTCGCTGCAGGCATGCGAGGTGGTGTTCGCTGCAGGTATGAGAGGTGGTGTTCGCTGCAGGTATGAGAGGTGGTGTTGGCTCCAGGTATGAGAGGTGGTGTTCGCTGCAGGTATGAGAGGTTGTGTTGGCTCCAGGTATGAGAGGTGTTGTTGGCTGCAGATATGAGAGGTGTTGTTGGCTGCAGATATGAGAGGTGGTGTTGGCTGCAGATATGAGAGGTGGTGTTCGGTGCAGGTATGAGAGGTGGTGTTCGGTGCAGGTATGAGAGGTGGTGTTCGGTGCAGATATGAGAGGTGGTGTTGGCTGCAGATATGAGAGGTGGTGTTGGCTGCAGATATGAGAGGTGGTGTTGGCTGCAGGTATGAGAGGTGGTGTTGGCTGCAGGTATGAGAGGTGGTGTTGGCTGCAGGTATGAGAGGTGGTGTTGGCTGCAGGTATGAGAGGTGGTGTTGGCTGCAGGTATGAGAGGTGGTGTTGGCTGCAGCTATGATAGGTGGTGTTGGGCTGCAGGTATGAGAGGTCTGTTTGGCTGCAGGTTATGAGAGGTGTGTTGGCTGCAGCCATGAGAGGTGGTGTTGGCTGCAGGTATGAGAGGTGATGTTTGCTGCAGGTATGAGAGGTGGTGTTGGCTGCAGGTATGAGAGGTGGTGTTGGCTGCAGGTATGAGAGGTGGTGTTGGCTGCAGGTATGAGAGGTGGTGTTGGCTGCAGGTATGAGAGGTGGTGTTGGCTGCAGGTATGAGAGGTGGTGTTGGCTGCAGGTATGAGAGGTGGTGTTGGCTGCAGGTATGAGAGGTGGTGTTCGCTGCAGGTATGAGAGGTGGTGTTGGCTGCAGGTATGAGAGGTGGTGTTGGCTGCAGGTATGAGAGGTGGTGTTTGCTGCAGGTATGCAAGGTGGTGTTCACTTCTGCCCTCCTAATATATACTCCATTACCCTTAATCCTGTCACTCTGTGTTATAGTAAATTCTGAATATGAGAATATTCATAGCTGCTGTTCATACTCTATATGATCATATTTATATTTATCACGTCCTTTACTCACTATAAAACCACCGCCTAATGAAGCATGCGTGAGTCATTCCGGTATGTGCGAGTCATTCCGGTATGTGCGAGTCATTCTGGTATGCGTAAGATTATATATATATATATATATTATTATTATATAATAAATTTTTTAACACGTATTTGTCTATCTGTTTATGTCTGTCTGTCAGTCTGTTTCTGTCTGTCTGTCTGACAGTCTGTCTATCTGTCTATATTTGTCTGTCTATTTGTCTGTATTTTTCTGTCTGTCTTTCAGTCTGTTTCTGTCTGTCAGTTTTTGTCTGACAGTCTGTCTGTTTCTGTCTCTCTGACAGTCTATGTTTGTCTGACAGTCTGTCTATCAGTGTATCTATGTTTCTGTCTGTCTGCCAGTCTATGTTTTTGTCTGTCTATGTTTCTGTCTGTCTATTTGTCTGACAGTCTGCCTATGTTTCTGTCTGTCTGTCTGCCAGTCTACCTATGTTTCTGTCTGTTTGTTTGTCTGATAGTCTGTCTGTTTCTGTCTGTCTGTCAGTCTGTTTTTTCTGTCTGTCTATGTTTCTGTCTGTCTGTTTGACAGTCTGTCTATGAATCTGTCTGTTTCTGTCTGTCTATCTATGTTTCTGTCTGTCTGTTTGACAGTCTGTCTATGAATCTGTCTGTTTCTGTCTGTCTGTCTATGTTTGTCTGTTTGTCTATTTTTCTGTCTGTCTGTCTTTCAGTCTATGTTTCTGTCTGTCTGTTTTCCTGACAGTCTGTCAATGTTTCTGTCTGTCTGTCAGTTGATCTATTTTTCTGTCTGTCTGTCTATCTGTCTGTGTTTGTCTGACAGTCTGTCTGTTTCTGTCTCTGACAGTCTATCTTTGTCTGTCTGTTTGTCTGCCAGTCTATCTATGTTTTTGTCTATCTATGTTTCTGTCTGTCTATTTGTCTGACAGTCTGTCTATGTTTCTGTCTGTCTGTCTGCCAGTCTATCCATGTTTCTGTCTGTCTGTTTCTGTCTATGTTTCTGTCTGTCTGTCTGACAGCCAGTCTGTTTCTGTCTGTCTGTCTGTTTCTGACTGTCTGTCAGTCTGTATTTTTGTCTGTCTGTCTGTGATTAGACCATCACGGGTTAGACGTTGCTTGGCCTGGTGTGCTAACCTGCTGTAGTGTATGGTAGCGCAGTGCTCAGAATTCCTGAAGGATCATATCCGCTGATGTGCTGTGGTATATAAGCTCTCAGGTGCTCTCTGGTCAGCTGACCCTCCGACTCATCACAACAACAACGCTTTAAAGAGGACTTTACCTTCCAACCTGCATCTCAGCTGAACAAGCTACAACTCCCACCACGTCCCCTTATGCAACAGAAGCAGCCATGAAGGTAGAACCAGGACGAAGGCGGGAATGTAAATCAGCATCTCGTTTGCGTGGGAGCTTCCTAACGAGTTGGCCAAGAGCTTCAGACTACCAGGTGAATCACACCGCTAGAAACATAACACGGGACGGGGGAGCATCCTCTCGGCACATGAACAGGACAAACCGGATCATCTATCTGACCATCCAAGACCTGCTCCAGGCTTCACCTGGCAGAACCACCCGGGCTTCATATCCTGAACTCTTTGCTATGTTTCCGGGTTTTTGTGCATGAGCACCATTTCTGGAAAAGTTGGGACATTGGAAAGGGCCTCCAGTGTTTTTGCGAAAACTCCAGTGTACTTTGTGAATATAAACTTTGTGAATGTTTATCACCGTGCGTCGTCACCTTTCCCTTTAATGACACTGTTTAACGGATTGGAATCTAGGGTTACACGGATTGTTCCAGTCTGGTAAGAGGAATTTTTGTCCATTCTTGCTCGATACATCTGATCCTCCTTTTAATCCTGCTTTGTATGATTTCAGTAGGAGGAAGATCTGGAAGGCCAGCAGGTCAGTCAAGTACACAGACTCTGTCTACAGCCACATGCAGAGTCGGAATTGCCCTGTTGGAATAACCATAGACTTCCCAGGAAAAGACGTCATCTTGATGGCAGCATACGTCTCTCTAAAATCATCACCTCTGTGTCAACAGTACCTTCACACATATGCAGGTCAATAATGTCATGGGCACTGATGCCCCCCACGCCACGATTGGCCTTTCACTGATAAAAGTCTGCCTTTCATCTTTGGTGCGGAGCACCTCCATTTTTTCCCAACAACAAGATGTTAGCACAGGCCCCGAGAACTCAGCGGTGCTCCTGTACAGCACTGATGCATGTCTTTGCGTCACTGAGCTTCAAGCTGGTTTTCCCAATGTGGTGGAGGACTCTCTTCCTATGCTAAGAGACAATGGTTTACGAAGTATTCCTGAGCTCATGTGGATAATAATAATGGCTCCTCAGGCAGAACCATCTGAGGGCTCGAAGGTCACACATCTTCATCAGTGGCTTCCAGCTTCACCTTATACAGACTGAGGTTTTTTTTGTATTCCTGGAATTTCCTTTTCACAGTAATACCTGCTGTAGATGTGAAAGACCTAAACTCTTCCGGGTCTTGGGTTGGGAAAAGTGGTGGGACACAAGATTGAGCTCTTGGTGAGAATTTGACCCACAGTGAGCCGCTGAAGAACCAGGTTTTGCCTGGAACATATCATTCCTGTTCTTGTATTCCAAGATGACAGTTCACATGTTCACAGAGCTGCAGATGTGACTGGTTGGCATGATGAACATTCAGGAGCATGTACACATCTGGACTGGCCCAGTAAATACCCTGAAGAGCTGTGGGACTACCTGGAACAACCAGTAAAGCACCCAGGGAAGGCCTCCACTTACCCGAGTGTCTGAACACTGATGTGGCCTAGATCCAGAAACATTTCCAGAACATGCCCAATCCAATCCCAGCTGTTACTGGTGCTGGTGGAGGTACTACACCCTATTAGGCATGTCTCAGTCACAAGGGGACTTATATACAATATACAGTTTAATTGGTTGGCTAAATTGGCTGGCAGCTCTGCTCTGATTGGCTGACCCTGTCTGATTCACACGGACATACAAGGCTAATGTGAATGAGCATATAAGATCCTTATTCAGCATTTCACATTAATGCGCATGTCTTTGCTAATTAGACAGTTCCTCTAAATGTCCTGTTTGAAGGGACTGAACTTTGTTTGGCTAATACTAACACTACTCCTCCCTATCTGCTCCGCTCCGAGTCCGAGAGCTGAAGGACAGCAGTAAATGTCAGACTCATAATCCAGCCTTAATCCCGGTTTAGATAGCACTGAGGCTCCGCAGGCTGGAGCTGGAGCTTTTGGCCTCAGATAAATTCTTTACAGCTTATAGGAACATTTATTGGCCTGCGCTTGCTGGACGGCGGTGCTGATTGTTTTGAATGATTTTTAATGTGATCTGTTCGTAGGCTATATTTCGGGAATAGCAACACAATGGAACCCGTCAGTGGTTTTTGAAGATGCTCTTTATAGCGTTCATGATAGAACCAGTCAAAAAATAGCATTTATTAATTTGTTTGTTTGTTGAATCTAAGGGCATGTATATACAGAGAAAGACTGTTTGTCCCTGTTTATACCTGATCACTTTAAGTGTCCTGAGTATCAGGATTATATCTGAACAAGGTCAAGCCACATAACAAGACACGTGTTAATTCCTCCAAGATGCACTTAAAACAGATACAAATCTGACCAAACCACTTCAGGAAGTGGTCTAAGATGCATTTGAGCCACATGATATTGCAGTGTACACGCTGAAACCGGTCCCATTAGAACCAAAACCCCTCCCAGTATAACCAAATTCCTCTGTACAACTCAAACACAGCCCAGTACAACCTAAACCCCACCCAGTACAACCAAAACCCTTCCCAGTACAACCAAAACCCCTCCCAGTATAACCAAAACCACTCCCAGTACAAACAAAACCCCTCCCAGTATAACCAAAACCACTCCCAGTACAAACAAAACCCCTCCCAGTATAACCAAATCCCTCTGTACAACTCAAACACAGCCCAGTACAACCTAAACCCCGCCCAGTACAACCAAAACCCCTCCCAGTATAACCAAAACCACTCCCAGTATAACCAAAACCCCTCCCAGTACAAACAAAACCCCTCCCAGTATAACCAAAACCCCTCCCAGTACAAACAAAACCCCTCCCAGTATAACCAAAACCCCTCCCAGTACAAACAAAACCCCTCCCAGTCCAACCAAAACCACTCCCATTACAACCAAAACCCTTGCCAGTATAACCCAAAATCCTTTTGTACAACTCAAACACAGCCCAGTACAACCAAAACCCGCCCAGTACAAACAAAACCACTCCCATTACAACCAAAACCCCTCCCAGTACAAACAAAACCCCTCCTAGTGCAACAGAAACCCCTGCCAGTATAATCAAAAATCCCCAGCCAGTACAACTGAAACTCCTCACACTACAACCAAAAACCCCTTCTAGTACAACCGAAACCCCTCCCAATAAAACCAAAAT
>JAMWET010002825.1:0-20000 GCA_024036415.1 Prochilodus magdalenae | reverse complement strand
TGGAGCCCATACGTCCAACGTACCAGATGCAGAATTATACATACTGCAGGTGTTACGGGGAATGTGTATCAGTTATTACTATTATTATTACCAAATATTATTATTACTATTATTATTACTATTATTACTATCATTACTATCATTATTATTACTATTATTATTATTACTATTATAGGTTTTTCCAACCTACTACTATAAAAAGTCATCCTCATGAGTAAAGTTGTTTTCTCACAAGTTGTTTTCAAAAAGTGTCTATTACACACACATATATATATATATACTTATCATTTATTTATCTGAATTTATTTTTAATAACGCAGTAGGTCATTAAGCAAACCAGTAAGGCTGCAGCATGACAGCTTCACATTTCGCTGCGAGCGGGGACCCATTACAGGCACTTTCCTCCCACAGTGGACGGTGTGGTCACGCCATCAATAATTCATTTCACATCACTTAGTCTGGTCTCGCCTCGCACTGGCTTAATCCAATCTGGACACGGCACGCTCTCCTGTTAACCTGCTGCATGGAAAGCACACCAAACACACAACTCGGCACACGCTTCAGTCGCATGCCTCGGTCGCACGCTTCAGCCACACGCTTCATTGGCATGCCTCGGTCACACACTTCAGTCGCATGCCTTGGTCAAACACTTCAGCCACATGCTTCAGTCGCATGCCTCGGCCGCACACTTCAGTCGCATGCCTCGGCCGCACGCTTCAGTCGCATGCCTTGGTCGCACGCTTCAGTCGCATGCCTTGGTCGCACGCTTCAGTCGCATGCCTTGGTCGCACGCTTCAGTCGCATGTCTCGGTCACACGATTCAGTCGCATGTCTCGGTCACACGATTCAGTCGCATGCCTCGGCCACACGCTTCAGTCGCATGCCTCGGCCGCACGCTTCAGTCGCATGCCTTGGTTGCACGCTTCAGTCGCATGCATTGGCCGCACGCTTCAGTCGCATGCCTCGGTCGCACGCTTCAGTCGCATGCCTCGGTCGCACGCTTCAGTCGCATGCCTCGGTCGCACGCTTCAGTCGCATGTCTCGGTCACACGATTCAGTCGCATGTCTCGGTCGCACGATTCAGTCGCATGCCTCGGTCGCACGCTTCAGTCGCATGCATTGGCCGCACGCTTCAGTCGCATGCCTTGGTTGCACGCTTCAGTCGCATGCATTGGCCGCACGCTTCAGTCGCATGCCTCGGTCGCACGCTTCAGTCGCATGTCTCGGTCACACGATTCAGTCGCATGTCTCGGTCGCACGATTCAGTCGCATGCCTCGGTCGCACGCTTCAGTCGCATGCATTGGCCGCACGCTTCAGTCGCATGCCTTGGTTGCACGCTTCAGTCGCATGCCTCGGTCGCACGCTTCAGTCGCATGCCTCGGCCGCACGCTTCAGTCGCATGCCTCGGTCGCACGCTTCAGTCGCATGCCTCGGTCACACGCTTCAGTCGCATGCCTCGGCCGCACGCTTCAGTCGCATGCCTCGGCCGCACGCTTCAGTCGCATGCCTCGGCCGCACGCTTCAGTCGCATGCCTCGGCCGCACGCTTCAGTCGCATGCCTTGGACGCACACTTCAGTCGCAGACCTCAGTCGCATGCTTCAGCCACACATTTCGGTCACGTCCCAGGCACATGCTTCAGCTACATGCCTCGGCCGCACCCTTCAGTTGCATGCCTTGGTTGCATGCTTCAGTCGCATGCCTCGGTCGCACAATCCAGTTGCATGCCTCAGTCACATGCTTCAGTCACATGCCTCAGTCGCACAATCCAGTTGCATGCCTCAGTCACATGCTTCAGTCGCATGCCTTGGTCGCACGCTTCAGTCGCATGCCTCGGTTGCACGCTTCAGCCATGCATGCCTTGGTTGCACGCTTCAGCCAGATGCCTCAGTTGCACGCTTCAGTCACATGCCTCGGTCGCACGCCTCAGTTGCACATTTCAGTTGCAGACCTCAGTTACATGCTTCAGCCACACGTTTCGGTCACATGTCCCAGGCACATGCTTCAGCCACATGCCTCGGCCGCACGCTTCAGTCGCATGCCTCAGTCACACGCTTCAGTCGCATGCCTTGGTCACACGCTTCAGTCGCACGTTTCAGTTGCAGGCCTCGGTCGCATGCTTCAGCCACACGCTCCGGTCACATGTCCCAGGCACATGCTTCAGCCATATGCCTCAGCCGCACGCTTCAGTCGCATGCCTCGGTTGCATGCTTCAGTTGCATGCCTCGAACACACGCTTCAGTCGCATGCCTCAGTTACTAGCTTAAGTCCAATGCTTCAGTCACACACCTTGGCCACTCTTCAGCCACACACCTCGGTCGCACCCTTAAGCCATACACCTCAGTCACAGACTTCGACCACACGTCCCAGACATGTGCTTCAGCCACATGCCTCAGCTAGTCCCTTCAGCTACACCCTTCATGCACCTCAGTTACATGCTTCGGCCTATGTCCCAAGCACGTGCCGCAGCCACAAGTCTCAGCTGCACGCTTCAGCCACATGCTTCGGTCACTCGTCCCAGGAAATGCTTCAGCCGCACACTTCAGTCACACGCTTTGGCCACTCCCTTCAGACATACACCTCAGTCACATGCCTCGACCACATGCTTCACGTCCCAGGCACGTACTTTAGCCACACTCCTCAGCCACACGCCTCTGCCACACCCGTTAGTCATGCACCTCAGTTGCACACTTCGGCCACACGCCTCATTCACGTGCTTCGGTCACGCGCTTCAGCCTGAATGGCCCTCGGCCCGGCTTTGTTTTCCGCCGCTGTGTTGACTCTGCCTGTGTGTAGGGTGTTTATTTTCTTTTCCCTCCTGCCTTTTTTCTATTCTGTTCATCTTTTACAAAACCTGCAGCAGCTTGATAAGCCTCTGGACGTGAGCGGAGAGGAAATGCAAACGCTCGGGATGAAACGATCCATGCAGTAAGTTGTCATCTGTTCAGAAAAGGAGCCTTTATTTGTGTTCCTGGGGCTAATTATCAAAGAGCACTGGGTCAGAAACAGCACGCACGCCTTTCCAGGCTTCCTTCCACTCACAACACGCGTTACAGAGACTACCACTCACTTCCTGGAGACCTACCCGAACCGTAACCCTCACTTTATATCACGTTAAAGGGGGCGTGTACAAAACCTCTCTATTTCAGTTTATAGATGGGTGTCTATGAGCACCGGACCTGCACTTATGTCAAATATTCTCCCATTCCACCTTAAATGGTGTAGCAGTCACATTCTGTCACCTTAGTCTTTTTGTCCAGCTTCTTATTTGAATACTCTCCACTCCACCTTAAATGGCGAAGCAGTTACATTGTGGTGCATCAGTCTCTGTTCCGTTTCTCATTCAAATTTCCCCACTCCACCTTAAATAGTGTAACAGTTGCATTCTGTTATCTCAGTCTTCTGTCCAACTTCTCAATTAAATTCTCCCATTCCACCCTAAATGGTGTAGCAGTCTCCCTGTCCAGCTTCTCAATTAAGATTTCCCATTCCTCCTTAAATGGTGTAGCAGGTACATTGTCACCTCAGTCTTCCTGTCCAACTTCTTATTTGAATTCTCCCATTCCGCATTAAACAGTGTGGCAGTTCTGTTCCATTACCTTAGTTTCTTTTTTGTCTAGCATCTCATTCGAATTCTCCCATTCCACCTTAAATGGTGTAGCAGTCACATTCTGTCACCTTAGTCTTCTTGTTCAGCTTCTTATTTGAATTCTACCATTCCACCTTAAATGGCGAAGCAGTTACATTGTGGTGCATCAGTCTATCTGTCCCCTTTCTTATTCGAATTTTCACATTCCACCTTAAATGATCTATCCGTCTTCCTGTCCAGTTTCTCATTTTCCCATTCCACCTTAAATAGTGTAACAGTTACATTCTGTCGTTTCAGTCTTCTGTCCAACTTCTCAATTAAGTTCTCCCATTCCACCTTAAATGGTGTAGCAGGTACATTCAGTCACCTCAGTCTCCCGGTCCAACATCTTGTGCTAGACAGAACCATATACAACACACTCTCCAGGTCTTACCAAGTTTCACCATGCACAGAACCATTCAAGCATGCAACGGTTCTATGGTGGAACCATTGTCTAGAACCCTTGAAGAACCATCTTTTTTAGGAGTGTAGTTATAAAAGCCAAAGGAATATGTTCATTCTCTGATTAAATGATTCGGCCAAGTCCTCATGATGGGAGCCTCATTCTACAGGCGTCTAGAACCTCAACATCACGGAATGCTTTCAGGATTATTGGGATGGTGAAAGGGAAACAGGAAATGCTAAACCAGCTTCCAGCAAGACTGAACTGTGGAGGTTCTGGCATTTTGGAGAACTGAAAGCGAGTCTCCTGAGAAGAGTGGAAGCTGGAACGAAGGTAAAGAGTGGACACCCTCAACAATCAAACATCAGACATGTCCGCCATTTTTCTGGTTCCAAGGAATGGACTGAAGGAAGAGTGTAAGGAACGCAGAACCATCGGGGGAATTCTCCTTCCCTCCCAGTAAACACATCCTGTCAATCTCCCTGCAACACACAGCCGAGTTCAGCAGAACACAGACCAGCAGTCCGTGAAACAAAGAGGGAAATAAATAAATAAACAGAACTAAGCAATACGAGACGGGGAACATGCGGACTGACAGCCGTTTACTCGGGAACGCTGCATGATTTATCCGAGCGGACGGCTTCAGTACCTCGCTGCTGCTGAACGTTCCGTTTCCGCACGCCATCATCAAATATATAGAAATCCTTTACATGATAAATCAAACCATCCTGAGCTCCTATAAAGGCCATACGCAATACCACACCATAAAGATTAAAGCACGTCTCGGTTAATAAAAGATCAGAACCCGCCTTAAAAACGAAGGAACATGAATACATGCAGAACATTAAGGAGGCAAAGGCACGGAACAGAAAAGAGAGGAGAGGGATAGAACAGAATTCATCCGGAGTCAAAGAAAAAGCAGGGCAAGTTTACTCACACATACTCCTCAAAACTACGGTTCTCCAAGGGTTCCTCTGTCAGAACAACAGTTCTATATAGAACCATTAGCACTCAAAGAACCCTTTGTACGATTAAAGGGTTCTTGGTGAAAATGAGTCTTTCAGTTTGATGGAATGTGTGCTGTTAATGGTTCTTTATAGAACCTTTTCTGAAATTGGTGCTAGATACCACCAAAAAGGGTTCTTCAGTTGTTATGATGTCAGGCTTTGAAGAACCCCTTTTAAAGAACAAAGCACATTTTCTATCCTTTAATCATGCAAAGGGTTCTTCGAGTGTTCATTTTTCTACATAGAATTCACGGTCCACCTTAAATGGTGCAGCATGTGTGCTATAAATTCCCATTCCACCTTAAATAGTGCAGCAGTTATACATTCTTAGCTTCTTATTTGGCAGCTTTTTGTTAGAATTGTTCCATTCCACCTTAAATAGTGTAGCATTCATGCTTGTAATTTCTTATTCCACCTTAAATGGTGCAGTATTCATGTTATAATTTTCCTGTTCCACCTTAAATGGTGCAGCATGTACAGTCTGGCACTGACTCTCAGCTTATTCACCAGCTTCTTGCTCCCATTCCACCTTAACTAGGACAGTTGTTACAGTCTGCCATTTCATAATTACATCATAACTACTGCACCATTTAAGGTGGAATTGTAAAACAGAAAGAATGCTGCACCATTTAAGGTGGAACAGAAACAATTGTAACACGGAGCTGGGTGTCAGCACCTGAATAAAAGTGCTTCTCCATTTAAGGTGGAATGGAACAGTTCTAACAAGATTACCACACCGGCAGATTATTCGACCACTGCACCATTTAAGGTGGAACGAGAAGTTACTAACACCTCCACCCTCATTTGAACTGATGACTTTCAGAGTGTGGAATGGGAAATCTTTGAGTCTGCAGTCAGTGGCCTTGATGTGTGGATACCTTCACAGACGCAGACACTTATCCTAGTGTGCCAGTCATTCACACCTGCCGCTCTCAAGGGGGAGAGGAATGTTCCAGCCACTCTTTCTTTTGCTTTCCGATCGTTCCCTCTTTTAATTGCCTGCCGGCTTTGCGGCAGCTCCACGGCGTCCGTGGTGCATCTCTGAAGTTGTCAGTGTGACTCGTCGGTTCGGGCGGCTGCAGCTAATCTGATTCTCAGGGCTCTTTTCCTCTCCTCTGCGTGACCGGAGGACAGCAGTTTTGGCTTGACATTGTCCCCATCCCATCAGATAACAGACCGAAACACCGACCGTGTTTGGTCGGTTTCCCCCATCAAGAAATCTATTTTATAAGCCAGACTCTCACGGTGGATTCCCTTTTCATGCTCTCTCGCTGCGGGCGAACGGCCACTTTTTCCTGCCAGGAAGATGCTCTTACAGCCAATTGCGGACCAGGCACCCTCACATATCTACACGAAGGGCTAGAGCGCAGGGAAGCAAAATAAAGCATAGAAATAAAGCATTCGGATGGGTGGACGGCTAGAGGATTTCGTCCTGGTTTTAATGATGTTAGTACGGAACAACGTTCAGCTGCTGCTGTTCGGGGAACTTTTGGAACCAAAGCTGTGTAAAAGTCCTCAGTGTTGGAACTTCAGAAACCAGTTTTAACACTCAACTAGGATACTCAGGGATGAAACCGGTATTGGAACTCTGGGGTCGATGCTGGATGGGGGGGCGGGGTGTGTATAATAGGGTTGCCACCGGTCCTGTAAAAAACGGAATCGTCCTTTATTTGGCAATTAAATGGCACGATTTGTTTCGTAAAAGTCCGTATATTTGTTTCGGTATTTCCGTAAAAGTCTGTGTATTTGTTCCGTATTACCGGAAATGTCAGTGTATTTGTTCCGTATTTCCGGAAATGTCAGTGTATTTGTTCCGTATTTCCGGAAATGTCCGTGTATTTGTTCCGTATTTCCGGAAATGTCCGTGTATTTGATCCGTATTTCCTTTTTTGATTTCCCGGAATGTCCGTGTATTTGTTCCTTATTTCCGAAAATGTCTGTGTCTATTTGTTTCCGTATTTCCCGGAAATGTCCGTGTATTTGATCCCGTATTTTCGGAAATAATTCTGTATATTTTTGTTCCGTATTTGTTCCGTATTTTCCGTAAATGTCTGTGTATTTGTTCCGTATTTCCGTAAAATTTATCGTGTTATTTTTGATCCCGTAAATGTCCGTGTATGTCCCGTATGACCGAATTTCCGTGTATTTGGATTCCGTATTCCCGGAAATATTTCTGTATATTTGTTCCGTATTTCCGTAAATGTCCGTGTATTTGATCCGTATTTTTTTTTTTGACCGGAAATGTCCGTGTATTTTTATCCGTATTTCTGGAAATTTCTGTATATTTGTTCCGTATTTTTTTCCGAACTGTTCGTCGAAATGGTTTTTTTTTTTTTCCGTATTTCAGATCACACACACATGAATAATCACAATCTCTTCCCCCCACCCCACTCCTTCCGGGTGGACACGGCAAGGAGTACTGCACTGATACAAGAAGGAGTTTGTAACCCGTCCCAGAAGGACATTTAACCAGGACAACTGACCACCAATCTTCCCCGATCAAATAAACTTCAAGCTTTAGTCGGGCTGAAGAGCATGTTTTCCACCGCCCACAGAGACAGACCATTAAACCACTCATCTACTTCCCCTGAAAGGCTGATGAAGCTGGCTCAGCATCTCCCGCCTGCATAAGGGACAAGATGGAACAGATGCAATGTCACCTATACAACATCACCACAAAAGAACACTCCTGTACTCAGAATGTGTGCACCGCGTTTTCGTGACCCTGCATAAGGTCACCAGAGGAAATCACATACGAGAGAAGATCCGCAGCTAGGCTCTTTTTTCACGTCAATCTGCCACCCTGGTTCAGGCATGAATACAGCTGAGACGCAGTCGGTGAATATGCTGTCGGATTATCTCTTGTCAGTCTGTCCTGTCTGGGTTGGTCATTGTTTTGTTAAGGGTGTGAGAGCGAGTGGGTCAGCAAGTGTGCAATGTGGCTGCTGTTGCTCACATCATGACGACCGTGTTCTTGGGATTGGTGTGTACATGTGCATGTGTGGCGTCAAGATTCCCCGTTGTCGATGTCGTGCGTCGTGATGGTGTGTTTTGATCGTATGATTGAGTGAAGCCATGATCATCTCTCCTGTGTTCCTGTGATCATCTTAGTGTGGGGGAACCCCAGCACCGGTCTATGGGACTGTGACATCTGACCAAGACACCCTCACTGACCCACGCTTGAAGGCACCCGGGCCACATGTCCTTGCTCATCATTCTCGAGTTCCCCGCAAAGCAACCTGCATCGTGGATACCACTAACGGAGCGCTCTCACCCCTCACACACACTCAGTTGGCTCACTCCTCCACAAGCCCACTACATCACACTCCTCATCTCAGCAACATCAATCATCATCACTGACACTAATACTCTCATTAGTATTCACACACCTTTATTATATAGTCCTCCTGGTCTCAACAATTACACTTTACCATCCTACCGTCTGGAAAAACGTTTCTGATTGCCCAGTATTAAGTCATCCACTACAGGGGTCATCCCAACACATCCAGAACTGTGCAACGCAAAAAAAAAAAAAATAGTTTCCTCGAGCAACTTACAAAATTTCCCTTATCCCATGCTTTCATTCTTAATGTCTTCTTCTTCTGTGCTCATTTAATCTACAGGCCCATCTGTTGTACTATTCATCTATCACCCAAGCCCATCAGACTACTCACTTATAACACCCCTAGAGTCTGGTCATGAATAACTGCAACCAACATTCCACTGTGAACTGGATTGCTGAGCATCTTGGACACACACACTCACTTAAGCATCACTAAAAACAACAAAACTGAGACACACACAACTAACTGTATATCATTTTAGCATTTGCAGTGTTTTTTTTTAACTGTTAAATGGTTCGCTGCTGGCTCAAACACACACACACCAACCACCAGTTTTGGAAAACCAACACTCTAATTCCAGAAACTATTGAATTTGTTACTGGAGTGTTAGAATTGTTACAATATGTCACACTACTTCTCTTCAAACCAGACACTAAACCAAATGGATACAGCACATTCAAACCAGACATCTCCAGGGCAGCTTTAATATTCTTATATATCCTTATATATTCTGAGGATTAGTGATTTATACTGGGTCATTATCTGACCCTTTGTAATTAAAGGAATAACTGTTACAGATTTACACTAATACTACATAATCATGTGAAAACTGGACTATAGCGGTGAAATGATACAGGACATGCTCCAAACGCTGCATGCACAGCCCGCACATTCAACCACAAGGACACCATAACCTCTCTTTTAAATATGTCCACAATAACACTTAAGGTATAAAATGTTACATGTATAACCAATAAGCTCTGGACACCCAAAGAGACAACATGCTGCCTGCTGCAACATGAACAGGCGTGTTCATACAGCATTTTCTTAAAGTATAATAAACAACTGTACGATCTCACACACATCTTAAAATGTGCAGAGAGGCAACGCTTTCTTTAATCCAAAAGGAGAGATATGCAAGACAAATACTGCTACACCCAAATAACACCTAATTAATCGCAGAAACGAAGAAGAACCCAATGCTTGCTCCCACTATCTATTTCAGTCTAATGTAGTATGCCTTGCCATTGAATTACTTGGGTGATACTAATTTCTGTACTAGTCTCTAGCCCCTGTGCCTGACACCTGTTGTACATATTTCTAATTGGGATTATATGACTTGTTCATCGGTATATTGAGTAAAGAAATTGTCCTATATCTTGGCTAGTGTATATTGTTGTATAAATTAACATTCCGTTTGTATGTAGCTAACATTGCTCTTGCTCCTTCGACGATGACGCTGTTGACTACTAAGTGTAAGGGGGAAAACGCTTTTAGTAATTTGATATTAATCGTTAAAAAAATACAAATACTGGCTAGGTACATGGTACTTGTAAACTACCACACCAAAAAAAGTCTGAAATTACTTGATTAATAATCTGATTTTTTGCACTTATGCCAAATTATTGTGCAAACATATAATTTACTGCGATGTTAGTACTTAATTTTTACTTAATAATGAACAGAATATATTGTTTTGTTATTCTTAATTACATTATTTTATGGTACCAGTATCTGACTTTGTGATTTACTCTCGACTTCAGACACATTGTGATTATTAGATACTAAATTAATAACGTTATATTTACATTGAGTTTCGTTAGAGTGTACACACTTTTTCTGTCCCCCATTTTAATGTCACTCTGCTCAAAGCAAGCTACAAGCTTAAAACTAGCTAGCTTAGCTAGCAGACATGTCTGTTTAGCGTATTGCTGCGACATAACGCTTCACCCCTTCTCCACCCTACCAGGAAGAACTGTAGCGGAGAACCCCCAACACCCGAAGCTTTTTATTTTTCCACCCTCCCTCGATTCCCCTCTAGGGGGCGAAATAGCCATATTCCTGTTTTGTTTTGCAGAAAGCAATATTGGATATTTTAAAGCCAGCAGATCTGTGTTAATCAAAATTAATTGATGAATCGCTCCTATAAAATGCTCTCATGGTCTATGGTGACATTCTAGCGACACAAATACAATTAAAATATAAATGACTTTGTTATTCTTAACCATAAAGATAGACATAAGATTTTAGATGTTTTGCTTCTGACAGTGGCAAGAAGTGCATCTCTTATGCATCTTACTTATCGAAGTAGAATACAGTGACTTATACTCCTATAATTATATTCAAACAGTATAGCAAAAAAAGCTAAAGGAATATTATAATAAAGCTTTAAGCTCGTGTTATCATGCTCCTTTGCTTGAGCGTTAGTAAATGCTTCTTCGTACAGAGTAATAACATCTACACATATGGATCGAGAACATCATCAATCCCGGTCCTAGTTTACGAACCCCATCTCTGTCATGGTTGAGCCTGTCGTACATCTACTGGATTTTGTATCCAAGAGGTGCTGCAGCTTCATCCTCCTCTATCCTCTACTCTCTCCATGGTACAGGACGTAGTAATGGAGTTATGCTTATCTTATCTCTTATCCTTGGACCCGACTTCACTGGGTGAAGCCCCTACACTGATTGCATTGACCTGTATTGACAAGTAACATGAGCTAACCATTTAGCACCAACACCAATAACTCACGTATAAGAAGAGAGTTACGCAAGTGAATGATTTTTAAAAAATGTGCCTGCGAGCTTTTTTCAGTGAGGCTAATATAATAAACACCTTTTCACTTGCAGCATCCACCTACTACACTGCACCTGCTTTACTAAGTTTTAGGAAGCTGAAAACGGGAAAACTGGAGGTAAATCCCTTACCAATAAGTCTGGCCGAAACTTACTCATTATCGATTAATGTTATCGTTACCCTTCTACCTATTCTCCATCCCCTAGCCTCATCATGGGTATCATTTTGAACTTTTACCTGACCATCTACCACACCACTTAGACCATGCGCCTGCCAAATACAGCCCGTACCACTTAATTGAACTGGCAGTCATTGCAGTCATGCTTCTATAAAGGCAGCAGTATGTTCATCATGGCATGAAACGGCCCCGCTCTTCCAATTACTCCTCCCACCCGCTCCTACTCCTGTCATTATACACGGGGCCTGCATTTTGGCCTTATTGAATTTATTATTGCTTATTAACCCCAGGCCATGAGCGGAGATTAATGCTGATTGGGAGAGACTCAGAGCCAGATTCACACCGTCACCAAGACTAGCAGTGGTGTCCGTACCAGCTGTCGTGGAGTGACTCAAATCCACGGCACGCGAGGTCAGCTCCTTCTCCTGAGGGCCACTCATTGGCAATCGAGTTATTCACTGTTTTATTTTGTCTTGAGACTCATGGTATATAGCTATAACACTAGTCATCTCCTATCTGAGAAGGTGCCTTGCACCAGGACTTGGCTACCATCTGTAGTGACCTGGGCAGGTCACAAGAATTAGCTAAAGGGGTCGCATAACCTAGACCATTCTTCACATATGTTCAGACTCTAAGATCCCGTACGAGTGTATGAGGAATTCGTGTCAAATTAATGCAAAACCGTCAAGTTCAGATACAGTTTATTAATCAATAGAAAGCCTTTTTACAACAGATTTTAAAAAAATGTCCAAAAGGAAGCCCATCCTCATTCGACCTCAGAGTTTCCCGCAGATATGCAACAACGTCCACAAAAAGGACCAGAGTTCTTACAATTATATGCTAGGAATACCAGACTGTTGTTAACAAGTGTTACATGATGAGTCTAGAAAGAACAGTAGATACGTTTATACATTGAGAAACATTTGTGGTTTTGTATGTAGGGAAAGGAGGACTACTTTTGTTTTGTTTTAATTAGACCAGGTAAAGTTTATTGATCTACTACAAGAAACCAAAGTATCGTCTTTTTTTGTTTGTCCTATGTTTGTACTTTTTCCTAAATTAAGTCTAAAATAAAATGCTTTTAAGCTCCATAGTCTAAAATATGGGCGGAGCATAAAGCAGTACAGGCGTACATGTCAGCAACAAACTGAATAAGGTTGAACACAAAAAAGGACTTTTATTAACACACTACATTATGTATCTATCAATATGATGCTTAATTGACCTGTACTTACTTGTACCTGTACTTGTAAGTAAGCATAACGAATTGCCGACCTCTGCTGACATTAAATAAGCAGAAGCTATTAGCTCATACCTTACTCATTTCCAATGCTAACTGCTGATTATTACACAGCCCAGTGGGGTGACCTGTATTTACTACCATAAGAATGTCACACAAAGCACATCTGCAGGAACTGTGTGAGGGATGGTTCAGAAATTTACGCTAAGACTCTTTATCATTCGGGGACTTTTTTGGATCTTCTATTAGATCGCAGAGGATTCTTGTATAGAACATATGGTTCTTGGGGTTTGCCTGGTTCCTTTTTAATTACTCGCTTCCATTAAGGAACCTCTACCAATCATCTGCTTCCACTATGCTTCAGCAACTACATCATGACTCATTGTCAATTAACGTCTAGAAGTGCGTCTGTATATGGGAAGTAGTAATGAGTAGCCAAGCAATTGGAGTAATTATATTGAATATATTGTAAAATATATGCATATAGGTACTAATAACTTATTAAATATTAGTTCAAGATCAACTATTTAATCATGTGACCATGGCGAGCCCTCAAATGTTACCCAATTAAGTGAACGCCGATAACAAATAATCAAAGCCTTGTTGATGAAAGAAGCCTGTACAAACAGCTCTGAGTAAAATCTTAGTATAAAACTAGCTGCAGCTTTAGGACCTTAAGTTTGCTAAGTGATTAGGGACTCATTTGCCTTAAGCATGTTACCTTCTCATCAGTTCTATCCATTTATCATCCAGTTTTGAATTGATCATCATATGATACCACCGTTTCTTATGCATCCTTATTTTTTTTTCGATACCACCCTCAGAGTCTTTGTAATGGGTCCTTGATGCGTGCGTGTTTAAGCACGGAGGGATTCTCTGACAAGCTCCTGGCGTTTAAAAATGTTTACATGCTCCGGAGGTGTCCGTGAAGATTAGCTGGTCTGTCATAGGGTTTTTTTCGCCACACGCTCAGCCACATGAACATCTAATGAATAGCTGCTCTGAGCTAAACTCCCCTACACCCGCTGTTGGGTCTGTCCTTACTCTGTCAGAGTGGAGGAGCTGCGCATGACGCTTCGTTGGAGGTGATTTCCGAAAACCACACGCCCAGGTAGTACCAGGTATGATGCGTTAGTGCGTTGGAAAGCGGCCAAAGAGAGAAGGCAGCTTTTGGTCGCAGACACTATAGATCGCAAACAGAGAGCCAAGTTGGCAAGCAGCAGATTCCTTTGTTTTTTGTCATAGCCTATCCCTCTGACAATCATGGAGTTATAAAGTCTGATGGTGATGATGAGGTGTCAGAGAAGCCATCAACACCATCTTCCCCTGAAATTACACTCACAGGGGCCCTCACCAAAAGTAAGAACTTCACAAAATGGTTTTCCCGCTGGGAGAGTTTTCAGATTGCCTGCGTGGAATGGAACGTGTGGAGACCTACAGGTTCTAATAGCTATGGGTTGCCCTGCATGCTACAGACAGCGCTTCCCTGTATCACTGCGCAAAACAGTCCGGCGCGTGTTGGAGGCCTGGTGTGCGGCTGGAGAATGGAAGGTCACTACGCGGAACACCAGCGGATAGGTGTCCTTCAGGAAGGAAGGGAGCTAAGTGATCGGACAATGATAGTGGGATACTTGCAGCGCTCTATGTGTGGCGTGGTGTGATAAAAAAAAAATTCAACACAGTGTGTTAGACAACGTTGACAGTATTTTCGGAGCCTTGCGGTGTGGGAGTGTTCTATCCGTGCGCTGTAAAGCCTCCGCTATTCAGCAAACGCCCAAATTACGTACCCAAAGAGAGTGAGAATCCAGTCGTACTTCGGGAGTACCCTCTCTAAGCACAGATCTTCCCTTTCACCAAGCACACTCCATGTGTGTCCAGCCCATTGTGACTCGAGAACAGAACCAAGGGCACAGTGTGGGTAGCAAATGAAAAAGAATAGGACGAGAGTAATCAGAGGCGTATAGAATGGTCACTTACAACCAGCAGGGGAGTGGGCCTTGATCGCTGTGCAGCCAGGATTCGGACAGACGTGCGTTCTTGAGTGTTATACATATCCGCCGCACGGAGGGTAACGCTTGCTGGGACGTTAGTTGGTGTACATTCATTGTTTGGGGTTGGGGATGAATGTAGTGCCGGAGTCTGCTCTCAGCCACCTTCGGGTCTCTAGCTAAGGGAACTGACGGGGGTTACACTTGGCTCAGACCATCAAGGCATGAGCACGTTAGGTGTCTTTTGATCAGAACTCACTGTTCGGGTGTATTCCGGGGACCACCGGAGAACGTGTCCGGCGGACGGGTACCAACGAGAACTGAGGGGGAGAGGTGTACTTTCTACGCTATGCGGGGTATTGGCCGTTAACGATGCACAGTGCCCGAGTCGTCAGTAGAGGGCTGATATTAGATACACGTAAATTCTGCTGCACCTAGGAAGGAGGAACGGCACCCCACCGTCTCATCCAACACAGAGCCCTGGAGACCACCACACAGCAATCAGACTCAGGTAGCCATGTGGTCTGAGAAGGTAGATAAGCAGGACAGAGCCCGGCGAAGACCAGAGAGAGGAGAGAGACAGAGAGAGAGGAGAACAGGGGAGACGAGAGAAGAGACCAGCAGAGGGGGGGGGGGGAGAGAGAGAGAGAGAAAGGATAGGGAGAGAGAGAGAGAGATAATCTAGAAAAATTCCAACATATCCATCGCCTAGTAACCATTAACTGAAAAAGAGAAAATAATCACTATAGATACCGTTAGTGTGTCACATACACTAGCAAGATTAGTATTTAACCACAACATGCAATGCCGTCGATAGGAATATGAATGAAGTGGAAACAGTAAGGTAACAATCATGCAAAGCTCACATTTCAGCCTGGTATCAATGTAAGACAAGACAGTTTAACGAATGATAGTCAATATTAATAGTACAAGGAGACAGAGAAAATTAGAGAAGTTATAATTGTAGTAGACTGACATGGTTGATGAAAGAACAGCAAAAGGATCGATTGTTTAAGTAGTATCGAAAATGTTATAAAATGGTCAGGATGCTAGTGAACGTGTAGAAAAGATAAATGTAACAGCTATAAAGAATGATTTGGAGGCATAAGAGTAGTAGTTACAGAACGACTAGATATAGTTACGCCATAAATAAGAAAAGATAGTAAATATGAACTCTAGAACGTCATATTGTGGATCCTTAAGGTGGGGAAAAGTGAAAAAGAAAAAAAGGACGGACGACAAAGCAATTCAGCGACAAGGCAGCAAGACGAGAGAGTTGGGAGCGGAGATCGAGCAAAGAGTTAGAGCAGGAGTGAGGGATGAGAATAGCGAAAAAAAGAATGACACATGATGTAGCGAGGAATCATTTTCAAGTATGTGTGAGCAATGCGAGATGTCAAGTAAGTTATATAGACCTTATTGTCTGATTAGAGAGACGCAATGACATTACAGTTCTGTGCATTACTAATTATCTTACCATTACTTAATTTCATACTGGGACCTGCAGTTTAAAATGAGAGATCAGTTGAACTTATATTTATTAATCATAAGCATCCAAAGAACCTGTTACTCAGCCCGTAGATCTGACCATCACATCATCTAGGAAGTTCCCTAACGATGATTGGTACCTCATACTTACACTCCTGACTCACCCCCCTCCCCCCCATCCGGTTTTTCTGAAAGGCCTACCAAAGCTATACAGTGATGGTCCAACGTTATATTTTAGCCAGGCTAGTCACATTTGCTGTAACAGAGCATAAGCAGTTGTCCTGTTTATATTGAGAATACATATCGACTGGCCTTCTCGTGCTAGTATAAATTTCAAGTCCACCCATGTATACCCTTATTGGCTTTTTACCAAGTCTGGGTCCTGGGGGATTTCATTTCAGATGCAGTATAGAGAATTCTGATAGCTCGCATGTGAATTGATTAATTTATTACTGTACTGTTTTAACTTGTACCAGTGTTTATAGTTAAAAAGAGGCCGCCTCACTCTGTTTTAGTTAGCCCTTAATGCGTTTTTATTACAGTGTTTATAATGAGGGATATATTTAGTAGTCCACTGTAACGCTTGAGCAGGTGCTTAAGAAGTTGCTAAAGTGAGGACTGTATTACATGTTTATAATGATGGTTATTAAGTTCTGCCTATTAAAAAAGATCGATAGATATATTTTTTGAGTGCTTTGTTACTCTGTGTTTGTCCACCTGTGTCACACTGTGTATAAGAACTTGCATGTTTTACTGAATGATTGTTATAGGGTCTTGGGTCTAAAAGTTATGATTAAATTAATAGGGACAAATCAATGGAGATGCTTAAAACGATTATATATGTAGGATGGTTTAGCCAAGGAAGTGTATCTGTGTATCATTTACAACTCAGCGTTAGTTAATGTATATACACAACTGCAATCAGCGTCACAGATTCAATGAAAAGAAACTGTCTTTTCAGAAACGTTCTCAAATATGCCTTCGTTTCCTGTCTTGACACGGAGAAAGTCCACTAAGGTGGTCTCCTTTCAGATGAACTACCCTCCCTGGTACACTTGTTATTATAATTAATGCACTCGTCAAGATAGTTACCAACCTATGGTTGGTGTCTTGTCTGCATAACCTGAATATGGTTATTTCAAACGTAATCATCGATATAAGATTCCATGTGGGCAGTTAATGGTGTATTACGAGTTAGTTAAAATACCATACTAATATGCATGGTTATTAGCATGTGACGTCATCTAATTAATGGCTAACGTACTCTTAACAGCCTGGTTTATAATGAGTCTCATGGTAAAGTTACTTAGCAGAAGAGCAAATTCTAGATATCCTGCTGTCCATTAATGTGTGCATTGATAACTAAAGGCCTACTGTTTATACCTTAATTCAAGATGCTAGGTTTAGCTTCAAGCACTCTCTGATGCCACTCAGTTTCGTTACCAATTAATGTGTATTACAGTGTTTATAATGGACTAGGAGTTATGGACAAAATGTGCCGTAGTAAACCATGTACTCTTTTAATAGTAGCTAGTTAGTCAGGCGTGTGATTGATTACGAACGACATGTCCTATATCAATCACATGCATCGGTTATTTAAGCTCTGCCGTGACCAAGCGTTTATTAAGGTTCTGGTGTAGCAATCATACCTCTGCGACAGGTGTTTATAATGAGGTTCATTGCTATTCCAAGCTTAGCGTAACTTTATTAATGGTGTATTACAGTGGTTTATAAAATGATGGTTTTTTTAGGCCTGAGTGCGGTCAAGCGTTATTATTAATGGTGTACCTTTACAGTGGTCGATTTTATACTGATGGTTATTAGAGCAACCTGTATGTGTTTATGCGGATTGTATGTCATGCGTAGTAGCTTGGCCATTGGATGTTGACCACGACTCTCTTGTTGTCTATAATGTCACATGTTATAGTCGGCAGGGGGCTCAGAGCCACCAGAACTGCCTTTCTTCAGTATATACGCCTCTACTCTTGTAGTATTAAGTGGCAGCGTTGGGCTTCTTAATGGCAGGTTTTTCTGATATCAGATCAGATAAAGATATCAGATATCATCATATATCATTTTGTTGAAGCTTCTTTGACGAATACTTCGGACTGCAACACAGATGATAATATCTCCTTACTGCCATTGAAGTAGCCTGTGTGTAAAAAAACGTTATCATAGTTTCGATCTGGTAGGATCATATCAGGATCTGGCGATGATCTCAGTAATGAGAAAGTCATTGGCTATACAAAGTCTACCAGAGCTGTTATCAATTGCAATAAATCTGGAATAATTACAACAGATAAATTATTTATATATCTTACATTAGTAAATAATCAGGTAAGGCAGTTTTTTTTTTTTTTGAAGGTGTATTGTTTTTTTTTTTTAAATCCTCTTTTCTTAACATGACTTTGGTTTATAGCTTTATAACCCAAATGCCTTACAGCCTAAATGTTTCACATGGATTATTGACTGACTTGAGACTTGGGAGACTTTAAGTGTCAGCCCATGAAAAAAATCGTAACAATACATACAGCCGAATAACAATACGTAAAATAAATTCTGCATGAATAGCCTTCATGCCTGTCCTGAATGCTCAACGCTGAGACCGGACCAAACTGCCGCATATTGCTTACGTTTGAATTTACGTGGTCTATTGCTGGTTATTTTGCTCGATCTTAAACTTGCTCTGCCTGGTTTAAGATTGGCATCACTCGGATCCTTTTTCCTCCTCCTCTTGGCCCATTTTAAACTGTTGTCTACTTGTCATTTTAAGCTATGGGTCGTTGTTTTCTTCCATATGCTAGTTTCACAAGATTGATCGATTGACTTTGCCAGTTTTAAACTGCTGTATATTTGGGCTGGTTAGGCAAAGTATGCTCTTATGCTACGCTGTTTTTTTCCGCTTTTACACCACTGGGTTAGTGCCTGTACTTAAAACTTGTCTGTTCTGTGTTAAATAGTATGGGTCCAGTTTATAAATTCTGTCTACACTCGGTTTAAACTTGCGTCATTAGCTGGTTAAACTGGTATAGTGCTGGTTTTAAGATGGTATATTCTAGCTAAATTAAACTGGGCTGTGTGCTGGTTCAATGGGCTGGCACAGACTCTGGCTGTCTAATTTAACTGGGTTTGCAATGTTCTAGTTTTATTCACTTGGTTCTTATGACGGATTACAATTTATGTATAGCTAGTTAAACTAGTCTAGTTGATCGCTGGTTTTAAAACATGGTACAATAGGTTTTAATATGATAATGTCATTGTTTTTATGGTAACTCGGTTTTTTCTGAGGCTGCTTGCTGTTTTTATGATAGCGTGTTAGACTGGATATTCAATGCTCGAAACTTTGGACGCAGTTGCCACTTTTGCATTCCATTCAAAATGTCCACTCATCTTTGTTCATTTGTAGATTTTTGAGATTGTCTGAAAATTGCATCCCTGAGTCTGTACTTAGGACTTTTCAGTTTCCAGGATTATACTTCGGTGAGTCCCGGTGTGTGGCTCAACAACAGTGACGATCAGATTTTGACTCAGACTGAACTCTTCAACTCTTAACTCAAACCACAGTGACCTTGAACATTCTGACTTCAAAGTCACTCTACTTTGGTGCTACCGCCTCTCGTCAAAGGACCTCCTGAAACCCAGCAATTCTCTATGTTAACCTGTGGCTCAAACCCCAACAGGTCTGGGCACACAAATGGAATGGGAACAGAGTAGTCACTATTTACGAACACCTAGAATTGTTAGTGATATATGTTATCAAATTAGTTATACATACATCTGACCCAGGAGGCATCAGTCCTAAAAACCAAAATAGATACAATACATTCACTTCACCTGAACGTCATTGGGGTATCACATGAAAATCCTGCATGTTGTATTTTTATCCAGATAAAAGAGCCCCCTAGCCTCTCTGATCTGATATCTATTAA
>JAMWET010002824.1:27500-38806 GCA_024036415.1 Prochilodus magdalenae | reverse complement strand
AGCGAGCAGTCATGAAAAGTGATGTCATCCAGGGCCGAGATGCCATCGTACACACCCAGACTCAGTTTGGACACCGATATCTGGAAAGGCCTAATCTGCCGGCCAATCTGCACTGTCACAGGCTGCCAGTGATTGCCTTGGTGATATAATGTCTGCCACAGGACGGTGAGGTTGTCTGTGCCCTCCACTCGGAGATTCATGCTGGCAGCACCCACAGACAGACCAGCATTGTAATGCCTGTGGAAAAAAGACATTTAAACTCCTGAACCCTCTTTAAACCCTAACCCTGTAGGAGGGTCCAATTGAACAGCACATGTATTTCCTAGCAACTTGTGCTAGACTGGACAAGCGTGCTAACAAAATGTGAATCTAATGACAAACTGTAGTTCACAGCTATATCAAATATACAGTCATCATCAAAAGAATAGCTGCACCCAACAGGATTAACACAAATGAAACATGGTGGGCAGGTTTGACATTGTGCTAGCCTATTTTTGATAACATACAGCAGTATACAGTTGCATGCAAAGTTGGCACTCCTGCTGCATTTTGTTGATTTTTATGACGAAAAGACTACATGAACCATAAGTCTAAAAGACTTTGTTTCACCAAGACAGTCAATGAAATGTGCAATTTAACTAGGGTATGCAAACCTTTGCACCATCCCGCCCCAGAACACCATTGAAGCATGGTGGGCAGGTTTGACACTGTGGGACATGCAAATGATTCAAGTTTAATGCTTGTCTGGGCATGTGATGCAAGAATAGGCCTTATTGCTGTACCTGACTGACCCAACAGCCACGAGTGCAAACATTCTCTGAGCAGAGATGCCCTCCATTAGTCATCCTATTAGTGCCAGCACCACTGGCAGACAGAGGACTACATGCATGCAGCATGTAGCATGAAACTGAAACACCTGTCATTTTAGTGTGGGAGGTCTCATGGCTGAATTGGACCAGCCTGGTGGCCAATCTTCATTAATTGCACATTGCACCAGTAAGAGCAGAGTGTGAAGGTTCAGTTAGCAGGTAAGAGCACAGTTCTGCTCAAAATACTGCAATGCACACAGCATTATGGGTGACATACCAGAGTTCAAAAGACAAATTGCTGGTGCACGTCTTGCTGGCGCATCTGTGACCAAGACAGCAAGTCTTTGTGATGTATCAAGAGCCACGGTATCCAGGGTAATGTCAGCATACCACCAAGAAGGACGAACC
This sequence comes from Prochilodus magdalenae, assembly GCA_024036415.1. Taxonomy (NCBI): domain Eukaryota; kingdom Metazoa; phylum Chordata; class Actinopteri; order Characiformes; family Prochilodontidae; genus Prochilodus; species Prochilodus magdalenae. The sequence continues at coordinate 37,589 of JAMWET010002824.1, read as the reverse complement.
TCCACCAGCATCACGTAGTGACCTGGCCACTATCCTGCAAGAAGAATGGCCTAAAATCCCTCTGACCACTGTGCAGGACGCAGTATATGTCATTCCCAAGACGAACTGACGCTGTATTGGCCGCAAAAAGGAGGCCCTATACCATACTAATAAATGATTGTGGTCTAAAACCACGTGTTTAGTATATATATATATATATTCTTATTACACTTCTTTTTTTCTCTCCTTTTTATATTGATATTTATTTGAAGACTGTCGAGAATGGAGGAACTGCAAACCTCCCACATTGTACAATGTAACTACTTGTTATGCTGTGCATATGACAATAAAACTCTTGAATCTTGAATAAGAGTCCTTAGGCATAACTCTTAACACTACATTGGCCTAACCTTGTAAGTTGCTCTGGATAAGAGTCAGAACTTGACAATGCTAAGACTTTTCTTGGTGAAAATGTTTTTTAGACTTATGGTTCATAAGTTCCATACAGAGGGAGCAGTAATGTCTTTTCATCATGAAAATCAACCAAATGCACCAGGGGTGCCAACTTTGCATGCAACTGTATATTGCTGTATCTAATTAAAAATAGGCTAGCTTGTAAATGGCCACATTGCCAGCTCAATTACATTTCTGACTACAACCAGCCTTAGTGTGGCAAAATTCACATTTAGATCAGTAACACATTGTATATTTAGGCATTTTAACAAAGCACAGATTATTATAACACTGAATATGAGTTCTGCAAAACCTATCCAACTTTGTAACCATATGCGACTGAGCATGTAGAAGTGAATGTCTCATTCTAATAACCACATAGCATCCATAACAGTGGTTACTGAGATTTACAGTAGTTGTTTAAATTAGTTGTTTAAGGGGTTAATATAAAACCTTGAAATATGATTATGAAGCAACTTTTTGTTTACCAGAATGTCATGGTGCAGTTGGAGCCTGACTTCTGAAATTTGGGGCTATGAAGTATAGCACGCTGAGAAAAACTGCTTCTTTTCTTGAGGACAATCATGAAGTACCCTGCAGGACAGACAGTATTTCAATGTCAATACCAATGAATGTAAAAGCAGCCCAAAAAAAAGCCACCATTAAAAGACAAGACTGATTTATGATCGCTTTGAACAAAGGCAATATCAGAGCAGACAGGACGTGAATCAAACGCTTAGTGAAGGGCTAGGTAAATTCAGCATTCCAACTGCTATCTAAACAGTCCCATTATGTGATGGTCCCTGTGCTAGAATATCCAAACTTACGTTTTTGGCTCAAGAATTGTACATAGCGATGCCATAAGCTCCTTTTACTGCAGGGCCTCAGGGGAGTTGCTCTAAAGAGAAACTCCATAAAATAGCACCCGGGTAAAATATCACTTTATAGAGATATATAGTGAATGGATTTATGGCAGTCGGGTAGTTCTAATAGTGTAGTAACTGTTAGCAAGCCACACTAGCAAGCACATATACTGCAGGGTAAGAAATAACATATGGTCTGTTTAACCCTCTTTTATTCAAATGTTTATTGTTGATCGGATGACATTCCGATTTCATTTGACCACAAGAGAAGCCAAGCGCAAGTCATACGCAAATAACATCCTTTTTGGCCTCCTCTGGTCAAATTACATTAACACTAGCATTATGTATGGTCTGCTGGCACTGGGAAGCACTCTGTTCTGACCTATAAACATAATTAGCCTTTACAAACTTGCTTTCCTCTTTCCTTTCCTTTTATGCTTCCTTTCATAGCTTCAGTTTTCACAGCTCTCATAATGTAGATTGTCTTTAAATTGTTTTGTTTATAACAAGAATTAGTCCATAGCTCTGACCGAGGGGTGGGGCTGCTTTGAAATATATAAAAATAATAGTTACAACTGCAAATGACATGCAAATGACCCATCAGCCATAACATTAAAACCAATTCCTTATATCTACAATCACTGTCCATTTTATCAGCTCCACTGACCATATCGGACCACTCTGTAGTTCTACAATTACAGACTGTAGTCCATCTGATTCTCTGTATACTTTATCCTCCCGCTTTGTACATGTTCTTCAATAGTCAGGACCCCCACAGGACCACCGCAGAGCACGTATTATGTAAATGGCGAATCATTCTCAGACGACAGCTCATCTGCTGCATCAGAGTTTGTTTTGGTCATCCCTAGTCTTTCATCAGTGTGTCTGATCCACTTACACCCGCACAACACCCACCACCACCATTTTTTGGAGGGAGAACTTCATTTGACTCATTTTACAAACTGGACACAAAACAGCAAACCACATTACCAAATAATCTCCAAATATGGACCAGAACACAGAACATTTCTACTTCTGATTCATGGTGCAGTCATATGCACATTACATGCGGATCTCGCTTGTTATTTTTTTAAGTGCAAAAAAATAAAAATGCAATAAAAGTGCAAAAATGCAAAATATAGGATTTTGTCGCTGTCCAAAGAAAAACAAGTATCTCCAAAATGGCAACTTTACAGGAGAGGCCAAAAACCTAATTCGATTTTAATGTAAGTCAGTGGAACCAGACGTCCTTCCGAGCACTCCTGGGCCATTTCAGTTGATTCGTTCAACATGCAAATCTCACAGTGTGTAAATGGCAGCGGCTGTTTGCAAATGATGCATAAAAGTCAAAATGCACAAAAATGGAGATACATGTTTTTCATTGGACAGCAACGATATACATGGAACACACTTAAACTGAGGACTTTTACACACATTGCAGAGCACAGTTTGTGTATTTGTGAATTGTTTATAAAACCTTGCCCCATTAAAGATGCCCTGTGTCTTATTGTGTGTGTTCTACACACCACTGCTGCTGTTGGTAGAGTGGTCCATGGGAGGTGCTTGATGCTGGAGGTATGTGGGGACTTCCTCAGGTGAGCTCCTGGTCCAGTCAAAGCCATCTCCTGAAGCAAACTCCTGCCAACCGCACGAGTCTGTCTCAAAGTCACACTGTGCAGCTGTAGAACACACACATATGTCATTGCTGTTGTTAGAAGACCTTGCATCTACAAAACAGCAACTCTGTTAGGAGAGGAAAACATTGTTGACTCTTCTGTATGTTAATGAGATGATGAAGTGGGCTGTAACCATTAACACGTTACATTACAGAGCAGACACACACATTTACATCTCAGGCAATTAAAGTATCTCCAGCTGGGCTGAGTGCATGTCTTTGAACTGTGGGAGGAAACCAGAGCAGCGGGAGGGAACCCACACAGACACAGAGAGAACATGCCCACACAGAAAGGAGCCTTGACGCCCCACTCAGGAATCCAACAACATCCAACTCTTTCTGAGGCAACAGCGCTATCCACTGTGTCACTGTGCTGCCACCCTGTCTATCGTTTAAGAACACTGGCAGGTCTTTGTTTAATTTGCCAATGGTCTGCTGTTGTCCATCTTCTTTTTTCAGTAGCATACAAGCTACACATCCTTTCAGACCCACAGTGTTGTCTTATCATCGTGAGAATTTCCCAGTATTTACAATACATCTACACTTTTGACCTCCAATTGCAGAAACTCCCATATTTCACATATGTCCCTTGGGTTTTCCCCTTCCTTATGTACATGGATTATCTGATATCTGATCTGATGAGTTTAATGCGCTTTGATTAGAAATGTAATTCATAAAAGCTGTTCTTTACACAACACTGGACACACAGGCATGCACACATACATGCACACACAGTGCTAACTTCAGTGATTTGATGAAGTAATGCTTTGCAGTACAGTTCAGGTTACACAGTGAAAGTCTTCTGATGGGCTCAGACAGTATACAGTTTCACCCTTATCATTCTCTTCACTGGATACGGGATTATATTAGATTAACATGAGTGCATTTTTCCAAACCTACTGCCTTTAGGCCCCAGCTATAATCATATCATAGCACACAATACTCACGACAGTTGGCCTCGTCTTCTCCGTGGGGGCAGTCTGGCGTGAAGTCACACACTCTCTCTGCATCCACACACACTCCTGCCCCACAGTCAAACTGAGAGCGCGTTGGGGAGGGATCAAGCATTTCTACTATGATCAAAAACGAATATGAGTAAACAGTCTTTGAAACGTTTTAACATTAACATCACTTCACCCCAGATGAAGTTACTGTTTGAAGTCTTCTTTTTTCATGTTTGAATTGGAGCTACAAGGCTAATGTGGCTAACATTCAGGAATAAGAGCTCATGTGCACACACATCCTAAAATACATCCTGAAATAAATCACTTTATGCATTTCTGAGTCAAACACATTACCAAGGGCAGTCACTGACCTATCTGAGCATTTTCTCACAGTGACAGGGAAGGCTGGTGGTAGGGAAAGGTGAAATATGATATCATCAATATTCATATAGTACAGTAATATAATAAATGTGAGGTATTGTAAGTGCAATGTTGTGTAGCAGTGAGGGTAGTAGGAAGTTCTGCAGCTACAAGTGATCTTTTATTGTAACACCAGCAGAAAGGCTGAGGTCACTCACAGGGTGGGAGGTCAACACCAGCTCACCCTCAACAACTCGCATGGCCATGCCTTTGCTGCAATATCATAATTAATATGAATATTATTAATTCATGTCTTTGTGTGCGTGATTATTATTACAGTTGGCTAGCATATTCTTAATGAACTAGATTCTTGGATCAGAGAGCCTTGTGACCTCATATTGAGAAGATAAGTGATTCAGGTTACTGTTGATTGGTGTGTTTTACATGGCCTTCAGAGACAGAACAAGAACTAAACTGAGTGCTTGCCTAGAGAAGCAGATTGAAATTGCTAGTTTACTTGCTATTTAAACACCAAACATAAGCTAAGTCCTAGCTAGGGTTAGCAAGATATTATTAAAGCGGAATGTTATGATGATTTTGCATACATTTAATACATTTTAATTTTTTAAATAAATTTAATTTAATAAAACTTTGAATCTGATTTATTATTTTACCTTGTTTGGTATCCGCAAACCAAGAGTTCACAACTACCGGTTTTTAGCTGAAAGATACACAATGAAAAAGACTAGGCTAGGAACATTAACTGAGGGTGTTTATTTATTTTTATTAAAGACTTTAGAATTACAGCTTTTTGGGTTAATATTAATTTCAAGCCACACATGTCTTTTTTAGTCCTGGTTCTGCAATTAATTTAGGTAAAGGCAAAAGATTGAGTGGCTAATTGTACCGCTGTCACGCCTCTGGGTCTCCCTGACTCCATTTCCCAGAATGCACTACTTGATTACGCCACACTTACATGCCCCCAGTCATTCAATCATTCACGGTCTGGTTCACCCAAGTTTTGATTTGCTTCACCTGACACCATTTACACACCTCCATATAAACCCCTCACACACACATTGCAATGTTTTGCTAAACCCCTGTCTGCATCTTTGCATCTAGCATTTCTTTCTATTTGCTCTTATCTCTGGTTCTGACCTCCTTTGTCTTCGATGTACTCTCATTTGCTCTTGCCATTTTGATCTGTTTACCTGATTGTTTTGACTTCCTGGTTTTCAACCTCCGCCTGTCTCACTGATTTTGCTGTTGTGATTGACTATTGACATGTCAATTAAACCTCCTTTGGCTTTTAGCTCTGTGCACTGGAGCCCAGGTCTTTGTCCCTGGCAACTGCTCAGAAATTGAGCAAAAATGAAGTTTTAATTGGTTTAACCTAAAAATTACTAATACTGTTTTATGTGGTAATAATTCAGTTGTGCTGAGTAAAACTAGCGTAATTGCTTGTTAACTGTGCCTCCTTTTCCAGGTTAAACCAACAAAGCAATTTTTCCCATTAAATAAAGCCATGACACTAGCGCACATTCATAAAACATTACCTACAATAACACTGTCTAAGGACTGGCCCTAGATGATCTAGATATCATGAGTTTGAACCCTAGTATATGCCACATCCATTAATGGCCTAGAGAGCACAATTGGCCTTGCTATCTGGTGAGTATGGTCCCCTCTCTCTCCCAGTGACTCACTGCAATGCTGAAATGATTTAGAATTACAATTTGGAACCACTGACCAATGCACACAGAGGTATTTGATCTCTGCAAAACATGGTTTGAAAATGTGTCACAAACCAAACATGTCTAGTTCAGTACTGCTTGAAGAGACTGTTGGAAGATAAATTATATATGTGCAGTTTGCAGCATAATAGCTGATAGTTGTGTACATCCGTGTTTCATTTAAAAGGATATTTAAGAGACTAAAGAACAGACTGAGCTTTGCTGCATATCAAAGCAGCTGATAAAAGACAGTATGAAACCAGAATTGCACTGTATTTCATTTCTAATATTAGATAGCACTGGTCCCAACTGCAGGGGAGCTGTCTTTATACGCCATTATTATTGAAGACTCCAGTAAAATACAATATCTTGGAGAACTGTCTTATGAGTGCAATAATTATGATTCCTTCCTGTGTCACGATTGTGACCAAGTAATCATGACACACGCATGAATCATCCATTTATTAGAGACGTAATCAAATATCCGTGGCCCAGTTTAATATCTGCGGAACAAACTAATATTGAACTGTGGAAAATGTGCTGACTCCACCTTCTGTGCAGGCCTTGATGTGTAGATGACTGTTACAGCAGTTAGCACCATAACTGGAAGATGTGGCCCTGTTATTTATACAGAAGACCGTAAAAGGATCTAAATCATGCGTGTGTATATTTCTTTGTGTCTATCCGGAGGAAGAAGTGAGCCATAAAACACGTTTAGAATAAAAGTGACAACATACAATAACAGAGACAGATTAAAAATGTCACTCATCTTCTCTCTCTCTCTCTCTCTCTCTCTCTCTCTCTCTCTCTCTCTCTCTCATTTGCCTACAGACCAACAGACACACACCATTTCCAGGATGAAAAATGTCACTCATGCCCCCTCTCTTTTTCCTGAGCACCCTGCAGCAATATTTTAACAAGCTACCATCTTAAACTTACACGCTTAGAGTACAGTACATTAGCCCGTTCCCCCCAAAGCCGATTAGAGGCCAACTCTACCAATCCAAATCAGCACAGTGAAGAAATCCTCAAATGACTTCCCTCGCATTCACTTCACTTTCATTTAAAGCACGTCTCTAGAGAGGAAATAGTTGAAACATGGACTTTATTAACATATTGTGTACTGTTGAACTGCTTGGCATGTTTATATAGACATAAATTTATGTAGATATAAGTTAATAGGTACCACTGGGGTTGTGGATATAAGTTAGTTAGTTTAGATTGTGGTTATAAAAGGCTGTGGTTCTAGATAGACATTAGCAGCCTCAACTTTGGTTATGTGGTTAAAGACATAAACTACTGGTTAACACTGGTCATAGATATAATCTCATAGTCAGAACTGCAATTATAGATTTTTATTAACTATTTAATTAACTATAAATGAACAAAGTTATAAATTTAAAGTAGTAGTTAAGACCGCAGTTATAGATGTACATTAGTAGTAAGGACTGCAGTTATAGATATACATTAGTGGTTAAGACTGCAGTTATAGTTATACATTAGTGGTTAAGACTGCAGTTATAGATGTACATTAGTGGTTAAGACTGCAGTTATAGATATACATTAGTGGTTAAGACTGCAGTTATAGATGTACATTAGTGGTTAAGACTGCAGTTATAGATATACATTAGTGGTTAAGACTGCAGTTATATGTATACATTAGTGGTTAAGACTGCAGTTATAGATATACATTAGTGGTTAAGACTGCAGTTATAGATATACATTAGTGGTAAAGACTGCAGTTATAGATGTACATTAGTGGTTAAGACTGCAGTTATAGATGTACACTAGTAGTAAGGACTGCAGTTATACATATACATTAGTGGTAAATAATGCAGTTATAGATATACATTAGTGGTAATGACTGCAGTTATAGATATACATTAGTGGTAAAGACGGCAGTTATAGATATACATTAGTGGTTAAGACTGCAGTTATAGATATACATTAGTGGTAAAGACTGCAGTTATAGATATACATTAGTGGTAAAGACTGCAGTTATAGATGTACATTAGTGGTTAAGACTGCAGTTATAGATGTACATTAGTGGTTAAGACTGCAGTTATAGATGTACATTAGTAGAAAGGACTGCAATTACAGATATACATTAGTGGTAAAGACTGCAGTTATAGATATACATTAGTGGTAAAGACTGCAGTTATAGATGTACATTAGTGGTAAAGACTGTAGTTATAGATTTGCATTAGTGGTTAAGACTGCAGTTATAGATATACATTAGTGGTTAAGACTGCAGTTATAGATATACATTAGTGGTAAAGACTGCAGTTATGGATATACATTAGTGGTTAAGATTGCAGTTATAGATATACATTTGTGGTTAAGACCCTGTTATAGTTATACATTAGTGGTAAAGACTGCAGTTATAGATATACATTAGTGGTTAAGACTGCAGTTATAGATATACATTAGTGGTAAAGACTGCAGTTATAGTTATACATTAGTGGTAAAGACTGCAGTTATAGATATACATTAGTGGTAAAGACTGCAGTTATAGATGTACATTAGTGGTTAAGACTGCAGTTATAGATGTACACTAGTAGTAAGGACTGCAGTTATACATATACATTAGTGGTAAATAATGCAGTTATAGATATACATTAGTAGTAATGACTGCAGTTATAGATATACATTAGTGGTAAAGACTGCAGTTATAGATATACATTAGTGGTTAAGACTGCAGTTATAGATATATGTTAGTAGTAAGGACTGCAGTTATAGATATACATTAGTGGTAAAGACTGCAGTTATAGATATACATTAGTGGTTAAGACTGCAGTTATAGATATACATTAGTGGTAAAGACTGCAGTTATAGATATACATTACTGGTTAAGACTGCAGTTATAGATATGCATTAGTGGTAAAGACTGCAGTTATAGATGTACATTAGTGGTTAAGACTGCAGTTATAGATGTACATTAGTAGAAAGGACTGCAATTACAGATATACATTAGTGGTTAAGACTGCAGTTATAGTTATACATTAGTGGTTAAGACTGTAGTTATAGATATACATTAGTGGTTAAGACCGCAGTTATAGTTATACATTAGTGGTTAAGACTGTAGTTATAGATATACATTAGTGGTTAAGACCGCAGTTATAGATATACATTAGTGGTAAAGACTGCAGTTATAGATGTACATTAGTGGTAAAGACTGCAGTTATAGATGTACATTAGTGGTAAAGACTGCAGTTATAGTTATACATTGGTGGTTAAGACTGCAGTTATATATATACATTAGTGGTTAAGACTGCAGTTATAGATGTACATTAGTGGTTAAGACTGCAGTTATAAATGTACATTAGTAGTAAGGACTGCAGTTATACATATACATTAGTGGTAAAGACTGCAGTTATATGTATACATTAGTGGTTAAGACTGCAGTTATAGATATACATTAGTAGTAAGGACTGCAGTTATAGATATACATTAGTGGTTAAGACTGTAGTTATAGATTTGCATTAGTGGTAAAGACTGCAGTTATAGATATACATTAGTGGTTAAGACTGCAGTTATAGATATACATTAGTGGTAAAGACTGCAGTTATGGATATACATTAGTGGTTAAGACTGCAGTTATAGATATACATTAGTGGTTAAGACTGCAGTTATAGTTATACATTAGTGGTAAAGACTGCAGTTATAGATATACATTAGTGGTTAAGACTGCAGTTATAGATATACATTAGTGGTAAAGACTGCAGTTATAGTTATACATTAGTGGTAAAGACTGCAGTTATAGTTATACATTAGTGGTAAAGACTGCAGTTATAGATGTACATTAGTGGTTAAGACTGCAGTTATAGTTATACATTAGTGGTAAAGACTGCAGTTATAGATATACATTAGTGGTTAAGACTGCAGTTATAGATATACATTAGTGGTTAAGACTGCAGTTATAGTTATACATTAGTGGTTAAGACTGCAGTTATAGATATACATTAGTGGTTAAGACTGCAGTTATAGATATACATTAGTGGTAAAGACTGCAGTTATACATATACATTAGTGGTTAAGACTGCAGTTATAGTTATACATTAGTGGTAAAGACTGCAGTTATA
>JAMWET010002824.1:0-22500 GCA_024036415.1 Prochilodus magdalenae | reverse complement strand
TTTTTTTTAACAACGCTTTTCCTCCAATTTCTATTAAAAGCTGTTATTTAGACCAAAACAGAAAAATACAGCAACTTCTAACTGCTGCCCGTGTTTAGCAAAAGACCCCCGTAAGCACTATAACTTTCACAAGTGCATTAAAGGAATGCACAGGGATGCCTAATGATTTATGATATGGTAAAGAAAATAGCACACTTGGGCTCCACATGCTTCAGCTGGCCATGGAGTATAATGAGCCATTTTTTAAATTTGGAAATCACAGTTTCTTTTTAACACCTTTTACCGTCAATATTAACAAACAAACATACACATACCCGAAACTCCTGACTGTGTCCAAATGTGACTGATGATCTACTCCAGGTATATTTATGTGGTTCCGCTTTTGGCTTGGTCTTTACCCAGATTTGCAACTGTATTCCTGAAGCTACAGACTCAATCAGAACCTGCAACTCCCCACCCAGCTGCCCAATATGATGGAAAAAGGTCATCTGTAGAAGACAAGAAAATGGAGAACAGTAATGGCCATAATGCAAACCATAAACAGCAAGCCAATTCAATTCACCTACGCGTTCAACATTTGAACACCCCAGAACAGATTCTAAGTCAATTCAGTGTAAAAGTGAAACAGTGGTTAAATTTTGACAATGAAGTAATTATCTCCTTTCCCAAAATCCATACCATTTACAGATGAACCCCAAGGATGGGCTTCTTGGGAGTTCCTGCCCCTTTGCCATCAGATGCTATGGGCTCCCTCTTGTTTTGTGTGGTAATTAACTGTTTAACTGTTTCTTACCTTCCACTATTGTTCAAAATCTGTCTCAGCAGTACAGGCTATAGGTTAGCCTAGGCTATGAGATTCATATGCTGTTACTTTGGACAAAAATCAGTATAATGGCAATTACAATAACGTAATCATTTTCAACACAAAGTATTCATTTTATCCGTATCCATAGCTTGCGGGCAATTCCATTTTATTTATTTTTTTTACATTTTTGTATAAATAAATTGTTTAGATGTAATACAAACAGAGGGTTTGAAATGTTCTGCTTTAAAGAAATGTACTGAGATTTGAGATACAGTTTTGGCCTCAGCTGTATGTATTTACAATACACGCACAGTGGAGAGGACCATGCCGGCTGCTATAACACTAAATAATACTTTTTAAGATCCTTTATTTTATCATAGCCACCATTTCATTTCATATAGAAATGTAAAACATTTGTAAGTGAACTGGTCATTCTGGATACTACATAAAATGGCTATTTGAACTGTAGAGATAGTGAGCCCTGAGAAGAAATTTGACCCTGTAGGTTTAACATGAGGCTATATTTCACATCAAACCACCCTGAATGACTGAATGTTTACATTGTAATGATTTAATTATGCAGTAATGCTGAAAATTCAGAAGAATTTCCCTTTCAAGGAAAAGTCACAAAAACTTATGTGGAATTATGTGGGAGTTGTGTACGCTGGAATTAAGTATTGAACCTGTGAATAAAGTCATTAAAAATCTATTTTTTAATAGAACAACATGTCTGTATTAGAAGAGCATGATTCACATTACCCTGCAGGACTCTGAAGGCTGAAACGATGGAGTAGATATTTCTGCAGTGATCTCTCTATTTTCAGAGTGCAAGTACAGGTAGTGTCCTAAGTAGAGAAAAAGGAACATTGATAGATTAAGCCCTTCTGTCATGTATTTCATATATTCCACAAAAAGTATATGTCTCCTGTTGTAATAAAACCTTCAATATCTAAAGGGAATTTTATCTTTTTTTCTCCTCAGGGTTATTTTTTTTTCGACTCTGCAATGTGCCAAAGTGGAAAGGCATTTAAATCCAGACTCCTGATTGCTCCATTTATCAAGAAATGTGCACACAATCTAAAGGGAAGTTAGTCCTTTCAGTTGCTGTAGAAAGCAGGAGTCATATGTTATGAGAAATAAAATGTTTGAATTGCCTGTGTGTCCATTTACCTGCAGGATTGCCATTATGGTCGAACGCAGGTCCAGGATCAGTCAGACAAGAGCCTTGAGTCCAGGTGCGATGATTTGAGGATGTTGTTATTTGAAGACCACAAAGTCCATCCTCAAAGTCACACCTCTCAAAATAGGTACCTTTTTTAAAATAATAAATATATAGTAAATGTGACAAAAGAGATAGCATTGAAAGTATTACTGTGGAGAATTTGTGTTTTAATAATAATATATAATAATTGCTTTCTTAATGGTGTTTCTTAAAAAAGAACGCTTTTCAAAAAAACTATATTTTCAATATTCAATATTTTTAATAAAAAAATAGTATATATATTTTAACTGTCCTTCAATCAAGTTCCAGTGCACTTATTATAAAGAATAATAGTTTTATTTATAAAAAATATTGATTTATAGATTTATATATATTGAAATACTGAAAGACAGCCAAATATGCAAAATATCCCATAACAAAGAACATGGATATTTTTTATCGTTGGCAGCAGAAGTGGACGAAGTACACAAATCATGTAGCTGAGTGTCATAACATATGAACAGTGGGACTGACGCTTTCTCTTTCTTACTGCTATAGAACAAAACAGGCACAAAGTCAATGCTTTCCTTTCACTGCTTTGGAATAAGGGTTCTGTTTTTTTCATTTCATAAACAGCGTGAATATCATCAGTGACGAACAGTCTCAATGAAAATACCTCCCTTTGAATAGAAGTTAACATCTAACAGCCTCATGTCTGCAACATGTCAATGTGGGAATCCATTCAAAAGGCAGACTGCGATCCCTTTATCAACAAGCTGTTTAGCACGCACCACTGAGATCGATCTGGAGTAAACATAATACCAGCCATGTTTCATCTTCTAAAGGACATGGTTGAAATATATGCTACAGCTGAATAAAAGCATGAATGCTGTACTGCATGATGTCTCTGAACTTGCCTTCTGATGGCTGATTTACAAACACTGTTCCTGTGCAGTGCTATAAACCACTCTGCTTACACATTAAAGCTCATTTCAAGCATGTTGTTACCACTGAGCTAGAACACAAAGCTACTGACACTATAAATAAGGGACAAGTATATATGCCACTTCTGCAACCAATCAGAAGTTTAGATCAGAGGGCTAGCATTTGTAGATAAAGTCTAAGAGAGAGATTTATCAAATCAAAAAAGTCGATCAAAGGCATCAATTACATTCATAAGAGAAAATAAAGAACAGCCACACAAGGCAACACATCTAGCTATTAACTGGTCTCTTAATATAGATTGGTATATAGTTCCTGACCAGTCATCTGATCAATATTTTTTTTTGCCACAGCAACTCACTGATTTCCCTTTGACTTCTAAACCCATCTTTTATGCCTGTATGGATGTTCTGATTGAACACTACAGTAGCTTATACAGGACACTGTAACTGAGCTGGTGCATCTTTCATTTATCAGGGTACAATCAATGAAAATATATGCTAGGTGGCACAGCAATGGTTTTAAGCTCCAACTGTGTACATTAAGTATGTTTTCCAGAGGCAAAGTACATTGTGACCTTGTATCCTTTAATAACCAAATCTTTCAAAACTCAGCCATACAATAAAAGACACATACAAATTACCAATCCACTTAATTTCCATGTAGTCCAATCATTTTTGTGTAATTTAACTGAATTCACTGTTTACATGTCACAAAGTTACAGCTTGACATAACATTTCATAATATAATAATATCTCATATATATATTTATATTTTTGATTTTTTTTGGTGTTACGGTTTATGTTAAGGTTTGCTTCTTGTTGTCTTTATTTATTAACTATTAGTAAGTCATTCATAATATGCTAATACATAGGAACATAGTATTTGTAAGCAAGACAAGATGTGTTATAAATCTACTGTACTTATATTATGCTTTTTAAAACATTTGTTGAGTAAATGTGTGAGTTTAATGTTACTGAAAGCTGAATTGAATGTGATATGGTATAATAAACAAGGACTATGAACAGCTACTTATGATCTGAATTATATACAATTACATTATAAAATCATAATAACTAAACATGCCAGTAAACAAGGATCAATCATGGATCATTAATTACGCACACTTAGATACTAATTTAATGGTAACTTAAAATTTTGTTTTCAATAACAGTGTTTGGTTAAATCCCAGTATTTTACTACACTAATACAGTAATATGCTATATTAATTATGATAGACAATAGCCAATATCATAGTATAGTATCGGCTGAAAGAGTCAATGGGAGCTAATGTCAACATTTTTGGCCCCGAAAAGTAGCGCACTATGACATTTCATGTCATACTATTATAAATGATATTATAATATTAATAATATTTAATCGTACCATTCCAAAATCCATAATCAATGCAGCGCAATTGCCACCTTCTGATCGACGCATTACAATGCATCCTCGCATTCTTAAAGATCTTTATCATAAACGTTGCTGTTGTACTTACAGTTTTTCTCATCGCTGCCATCCTGACAGTCTTCACTGAAGTCACACACATAATTCTCCAACACGCACTCTCCACTCACACACTCAAACTGGTCAGACTGGCACGGCAGACCCGACACACACACTACAGCACACGCCAAGAGGGAGGCCCACAAGTGGGCTGCCATTAGATTTTCCAACCAATATCTCACAACCTCACACACATCCACACATCCATCCAAACGACGCACAACTCCTGAAAAGTCACACGCTCCTGGAAGCCTCCTGAACCTGGAAAGAAGCTCGCAATCTCATGCGGACCACCTGTACTCGACCTGACCGTGTATTCATACAAAGGAAAGGCTGTTCGCTCAGACAGCCCGCAGGCCATAAATGACCTTTTATGACTGTTACTCAACAGATATTCAGCGTGAGCGTGTATAAGCGAGACTAAAGTCAACTGTATCTTTGGCTCCAGATAAATGCCTTGTGAAATCTACTGTACAACCTCCAGCCTTAAATGGCAGGAGCGCAGCACTAATACGTACAGTGTAATCTTAATGTAGCTACTGATTGCAGTTTCTGTTTAATACAACACGGTGGAAAATGTGGAAGGTGAATTGAGCCACAATGTGTTAGGCCTCATTAGTTCTGCCTGCTGCCACGCACTCGCTTTACAAATGTTCGCTCAGATGTAATTTCATTTTTCATGAATCAGTGGCTAAGGACGCCAAGCCTGGACACGGGGTTAACCAGCAGAGGAGTCGTGCCGGTCATAATAATCTTACAACAACCTTCAGAGGAGACAAAACACCCAGAGAACGTAGCAGCATGTAGGCTGTTCTCTTGTTTTATAACAAATGAGACTGAATAGAGAGGAAAAGACAAGGTTTTGGATGATTAACGGTCGCTGTTTTCATGTGTCGGCAACATATTCAGCAAATGTTTTATGTTGGGTCCTAGGCTTTTGACAGCAGGCTGCAGACCTGTGGGGAATTCACCTCCTATTTTGTTTATTTGACATGCAATAAATGTTGAGATGGATTTACAGGGAGATTTGTCTATGTACAGAGAACCTAACAAAGCAGGAGCTGTTTAAACAGGCAACTGAGAAATGTAAAGGTCCTGAAGGTTCAACCTAGTTTGAAAGGGAAAAACTTAATTAACCTTAAAAAATGAATGCAATTGTACCAAATCTAATATTTAATAAAGTATGCACACATTTGTAGCTCAAACTAAATTCTTTGCTGGTATTACCCTACTGTGTAAACAGATCCACGAGTCAGATTTGTATATACAGAGAATACTTCTGAATCAAAGTGCACCCATTAGCATCCTAGTGAAATCTGAAATGTTGCATTCAGAAGACCACCCTCAGGGCTTTGTAGGTCTTTAGAGAAGCCCTACTGATTTATGGGAAGTAAAAAATTCTCATGGGTTAGCTGGAATGAAGGCTGACTAACCTCTAGTATAACAAGGAAGCAAAATAGGAATCAACCAATCACGTTTTGATTTACAGTAGGTGAGTCCAGTAAAGAGAAAAAGAGGCCAATGTGGTCTAATTTAAAGGGTCGGGTAAGCTGCGGGTTTTAAAGTCCAACAAAGCAAAAGCACACATGATCAGTTATTTGTGCCAAACTGGGACTAACCGATTTAACAAGCAGAATCAGGTGAGATGCTGCTTGTTTGAAATTAGCCATACTGACACTTTGTGGAGAAGACCAGAAATGGCTCTTCTACCCTTTCTGGAGGCCTTAGATACTCCACTAGCTGTCAAGACGAATGTTAGCTTAAAAGAGCAATGTGACACAATGTCACACGCAACCTGACAAATTCATATTTCAAACACAAATAGGGGAAACATCACCAGCAATCAGCCTACAGGCACAGTCCCTCCACCTCCCTCTTCATCCAGCTTCATCTCATTACTAGTCCAGAGTCTACACAGCCTGATAAATACCTTTTCACATTTTCAGGACTTAACACCATGTAGCGTTTGCAGCGTTTTGACCTGAGTTGGACTCGAGTCATGAATTTAAGGACTTTTTTTTTTACTTAGACTTGATTAAGTCTTGAGGCAGGTGACTCTAAATGACTTGATTTATTATTTAATATTTGCATTAGGTTTAAGAAATGAGGGATGGTTTAAGGATTTTGTTTTAAAATATTATTTGATGATTTCAGTTGCAATATGCGCAAACCTGGTGACCTATGGAGGCCAGCAGAGATAAACGTACGAGGTGGCTCTAGTCCAGAGTCTCCACAGCCAGTATTAACTTCGCTCCTAGTTATATCACTTTCTTTATTTGCTGAAAAACAATGCTGATATACAGTCACTTGCCAAGAAGTCAATGTGTTTACTCTTCCTACTCTGTCTTTCCTTCCATCAGGGCAGTGCTACTTCTTCATATATATACTGTATATATGCTTCAGAAACATGGCATGTTTTTCTAAAAACTGCACACTTTTTAGTGATGGGTTTTGCATGATTAGAATTTTATGGAAACACATCTCTGCCACAAAAATGGCTGCACAGTATCTCATTATGACTTAGCATCTCATCCTTATGACTTACTACCTCAACGTCAACTTACTATCTCAAAATTATGACATAATATGTGGCCTTTTTTCTGTAAGTGGTGGAAATGGGCCTTGATAGAATTTGCATGTGTAATGTAATTACTCTTTATACAAGGTTAAAGTTATTTTGCTCTCAGCAATGAGGTAAAACCTGAGTAGCTGTCGGTACTTAATGTCAAAGAAAAAATACTCAAATTGGCCGAGTAAGAATTTGTGTAAAAACAGCAGTGGCAAACCATTAACGTGATATAAATTCAGAATGCTATGCGTTCAGTGCCACTACAATCAGAAAGACTTATCAACATGTCAATTTCTTTACATTACTGCAAGGACAGATTTATCCGTCTTTTCAGCTTGCTTTGGTATGGACATTTAGCTCCCTGGGACTGCTTTCCAAAAAGCTATTCCACCTCATTAAATTTCTCACAGACAGCCCTATTTCTAAATGTATTTGTTGCACATAAGTGACAAGCGTGCAAGGTTGTTTAGCAACATGTCCTTTAACGCCTCTTTATATTCATTCAGATTAATGTGTTTAGACCAGTTAGAGGTTTGCAATCGTTTGCTGACACAAATACTGTGGCATTTTGAAGACTGGGCCACATATCTGGCGTGTGGGCCTGGCTGCCTGTCTAAACGCAACAAGACCTAACACAGTCCATAATATGAATGCGCCACTGTGGCCTTCTCACACATGTTCATAATATATGGCTACATAAGACTATGTAACCCAAACACATATGTTTTTATTTCTATGAAGTTTACTGATGTCTATTAGAAAGAGAAGGCAAACATTAATTTGTCGCTTCCTAACCTGAATTCTCCTTTGGCGTCAGCAGAGAGGTCACTGTGCTGCATGAAGGGATCTGACATAAATAAAAACAGACACCTAATTTTATTCCCCTGGGATGGTGTAAGCACAGAAACCATTTGTCACAAATTACACAGTGTGCTTTTGTGCTAGATTAATATTAAGCATCGAGTGCATTTTCATTTTTACAACTGGCCACACTGGTGAGCCCAGTGACAGTTCACTTCTGCCTTAATATGATGCCAATTACACAAGAACAACAAAGGCTCATTTGCGGCCAGTGCACTGGATTAACAAGTTCAAGTTCTTGATAGGTTTTAGTGGCCAACTTCTATTTGTCACATTACAAACAAACTGGACGTTTCCAACCAATTTTGTGGGACTTCCTTTTGATTGTGGAAAGCAAAAGGATGCATTACACTGCATTCAGGGAGGATTAAGAGTTGAAGAGTTAACCAGTATCGTTAGTTTGTCCATTTACAGAAAGTGGCATGAGGCAGGACTACACACACAGGCCGCTACGACGACTACCTTTAACACCATGTCAACCTCAACAAAGACCCCAATGCTGTCGTTCCAGACTGTCAAGGTGTGACTCAGTATGGCAGTTCGTCATCCTCAATGACAAGTCCTGCAATTGTCCTGGTGGGGACAGCCAGGAAATCCATGTGTGGCGGTTAGTGCTAAGATAGATGGTTTGTTGTCATGTGTCCCAAATACAAGAAGCCTTGTGTTACTCCACCTCTACTGCACAGTCTGCAAGAACAAGACAAGATTCCAGCTGCATGGGATGGAATATCACAGGACACCATAAGGAACCTCCACCAAACCATGCCGGGATGTCTGGCATGTTGCATTAGAAAACACGACGAACTGACACCATCTGAGAGACACTACTTGTGTATGTGTAGCTCAATAAATATTACCCACATCAGTCTAAATGTATCATCATTTATTGTTCCTGGTAACCTTTATCTTCCTTCCCAACAGCACTGCAGTCCCACACTTCCCTCTGGGTGCAGCTATCGTTTGACAGTGTAGTTAGGAAAAAACTAAACAATAGCCCAGGCCTATATAACACATTCTTAAAATCCCATTAAACATAACGATTATTAGACCACTAACCTTAGTAAACAAAAACTGGCACCTCAAGTGGTTAACAGAGGACTCAAGTATTCATTCATATCCCTATAAAGTTTACTATCAAAGTTAGAATACAGAGCATTACCAATACAAAAGCGTACTTGAAATACTGCAGCATACATACAAATGACAATTAACAATAAATAATAAGCTGTACAATATATAATAATGTGTAATAGCAGTTTCGCCATAATTGCACAAGTGATGGAAAACGATATTTAATCTAAAGTCCACAATACAAAGGATGCAAATGTTAAAAAAATTCAAATTAGAGTCTTTATCGTAGGCCCCGCCCTTCCTGGGCACAGGTCATGAACTGTTCGGACCCTCCAGGTCCTACTCTCCAGGACCGAGGTCAAACTGGTGGTGGGGGGAAAGACAAGTGGTGCATTGTGATTGGCCAGATTAATGATTGAATGAGTGACTTAGCATTAAAGTCTTTCTGGCAAAACTTGCACTACAGCATTCATTCCTAGCAACACCTTTCCAGTTTAGAAAGCATCTGTTACATGTGTTGGTATTGGTGTTAGTGTTGGTGAAAAGAAAAAGACACAAGGTTTTTTAGTTATCTAGGTCGCATTTAATAAAATAGCTTCTGAAACTTCATTAATTGATGCTATCACTGCAGACAAAGTCCTGCAGGAAAATCTCCAAATCACAAAAGAAGCTAAGACAAAATGAATGCAAATAAATAATTTTGATTGGATCGTTTTCCTAATTGCTATTAAGATTTCAAATCCATTATCCGTGGTTAACTTGTTGTTGTGTGTTGGTAGATGCTTGGTCCTATGTACCCAGTGGTACAAAGTGAAAGTGCCAATAACGGCTGATTTAACATTAGAGTTTTTCTGCACAGCCAATTAGAACTGTTACCACACCCTCAACCTTCCGGCTGTTTACAGCCATCAACCTCCATCAATAATGGTGTTACCTTGATTGATGTAATTAGTCATTCATTAACCGAAGACTCTTACTCCCTCTCACGCATCTCCTCTGGAGGAACGCAGGTCTTCCTTTAGATTATTCGCTGCCTCAGTGATTCACAGGGTTAATTGAACGTTAGAAAAGAGAGGTGATTTGATTGACTGTGCTGTCCCTTAATGTTGCCTAATAATGATGTCAGTCCTACCGACAGGCCAGACAAAAGAAGCAGAATAGCTAAGTTAAGCTCATCGACCCAGGGAGCTGAAATGCAGGAACAGCAGCCAATCAATGCTTGATGTGGTACATGAGGAAAACTAATGGAGTACTGGCAAGGGCAGAACTTTCATCATGTACATTAAGGTTTCCACCGCAGTCCAACATGGCCATAATAGTCCATCTCAGCAAACAGCACAAAAGCAATTTGTTTATAGGTATTTATCACTGCACTAAGTGATGGCAATAAACACTACATCACATTAAAATACATACAAATAAACAAATAAACATACACCACAAGGTATTTTTATTTTAATCTTTAATCTTATCTCTGTTCAATGCTCCCAGCCATAAGCTTCGTTTGCAGCATTCCTGATTTGCATTGTTTATTTGTTCGATAAAAGAATAAGATAAAAATAAAAGAATAAGAATTTGAATTTGAAGTTTTTTGGACAGTGCCATTGCTCTTTATGTATAAGCCTAGAAATATACTTCACATACAGTAAGTATGCAAACACAGGCGTTCGCAGACTCAGGCAGATAAGCTTTTGTATTTTATTGCATTGTAAAATATATTGTGACTTAGTACAAAACACAACACAGTCTACCAGTGTGCTTTCTTTCAATCAGTGTCACGCCTCCGCGTCTCCCTGGCTTCTCCGCTCTTCGGGACTCCACTTCCCAGAGGGCCACGCTCGATGACATCATGTCTATGCGCCCCCGTTCAGACTCCGTGATTCGCTCTAGATCGCCCGAGTTTTAACTCCAGCTGAATCTAAGGCTGTGTTTCACATGGGTTCCCCGCGAAGCTGTGCCAAACCAAGTTTAGCGATCCTGAGCGGTCTTTCCTCGCATGGTCTTACTCTGGTTTCCGACTCATTTCATTCCTCTACTACTCTTTCGCCTAATCCCTTTTGCTCGTGTCCTGACTCTAAGGTTTGTATCTCTGCTAAACTTGTTTGCCCTCGCTGCTTGTTCTACCTGGTTCTGACCTCCACCTGTCCCTGACTGAGCTTCTCCCATTGCTTGCTGTGATTGCCTGGTTTTTAGTTCTGCACATGTCGGTCTCAGAGTCTTTTGTTACATTTACAGCATTTAGCTGACGCTCTTATCCAGAGCGACTTACAAGGTTAATCATATTACAGGTAGTAATGTGCTACACTCTTATTAGTGTAGCACAGCATAGTCACCTAGACTGGGATTTGAACCCCAGTCTCCCAGATGAGATGGCACTCTGGGTAGTGGTGTTACCCGCTGAGCTACACCAACTGTCTAACAATCAGCTGTCGAGTTGGCTGAGTCTTTCTCAAAAAAACCTACTTGCATAAACATACAGAGGGGTCCAACAGTCTGAGACATGTCTGTATTTTGCAGTTAATATATATGTGACAAAGTTTTTCATTAATTTAGTATAAAGTTTTGATATCCTCATGAGTTCCATGATGATTCAATAGAAATGCTTCCAAGTCAGTTAAACCTCTACACTGTAACTTACATTAAAACATTAAAACTTACACAGTTAACTTCTGGCTAGTACAACACTCACAGTGAGGACATGATCAAGAGCAGAGGAGGCCGAGAATGATAAGAACAAGCAACAAGCAATTTCTCCTCTGTTCGATGAGGGAGGGAGGGAAAAGGGCTGAAGGTGAAGAAGGTAGAACCTCAGAAATGATGAAAAATGGATCACTGTACGACCTGTTAATATTCTGCTCCAGATCCAGGTCAGATTCTGAAGAAAGCAGCTGAATCCTTGAGAATGACAGGACAAATAGTACCAGAATAATGAGAGAGAGAGAGAGAGAGAGGGAGAGGGAGAGGGAGAGAGAGAAATTAGAGAAGGAGAGCGGGAGAGAAAAATGAGAGAAGGAGGGCATTTGCATTCCTCACACACTCTCAGACATGGGTCTGGATGTATGCATGGATGAGAGTAATTTAATGGATGAAAGACGCGAGCAGACCGGTTGCATGTGTTGTGGAGAACAGCTTCTGAGACTAGAGGAAGGGTGCAGAGCATTCTCATGCATCATACTGGCCTGTTTGTGGCCTGCTTTCCTGGTGGTTTGAGATAAACTAGTGAATTAAGATCATCTGCATTGCTGTATAAGGAGTGAGTTAATAGAGAAGGAGGATCTTCATTTATATTCCAGAACCTCCCAGTGCTTTAACCATTGATCATGACTTCACACTGGAAACTCTCTATTGCAGGTTTAAACTACTCTCTGTCCTTCTCAGACTTTCCTGAGCGTGTGTGTCACAGGTGGAATAGAAATGTACAGTACTTTCCTTTCAACAAAAGATTCTTTGAGTGTAGTGTAATACATTAGAGTAATAACTTTCCCCACCACACAATGAGGTAATGAACTGATTCCTGAGTGTCCATTACCATCTCATATAACCCACACAATACAGCTCATCCATTACTTATACAGCAGAGGGAGGGAGAGAGAGAGAGAGAGAGAGAGAGAGACAGAGAGAGAGAGGCAGAGAGAAAGGGGTGGGGGTAGAGTGAAAAAGAGTGCAGGAAGAGGAGAGATAAAAAAGAATGAAGAGAAGAGAAAAGGGTGGAAAATAGAAAGTGAGAGAAGAAAGAGACGGATGGAAGTGGGAAAGATTGAAGAAAAAGGAAGGAGAGAAATGAAAGAGGGAGAGAAAAAGAGAAAGGGAGTGAGAGAAATGAAAGAGGTAGAGGAAAAGAGAAAGGGAGTGAGAGAAATGAAAGAGGGAGAGGAAAAGAGAAAGGGATAGGGAAGGGAGAAAAAGAAAACAAGAGATGAGAGAGACAGTGAGGGGGCAAAAGAAGTAGAGAAACAGAAGAGGGTAATAGAAAGAGAGACAGAAAAGGGAAATGGAAGTAAGAAAGGGATAGACAGATTGGCATAAAGGCAGAGAAAGGAAGAAAAAGAAAGACAAGCTTCAAAAAGGCAGTCAGAGAGACAGCATGAAGGAGACAGAGTGAGTTAGAAAGAGAGAGAGTGTGAGAGAGGCAAGAGAAAAAAGACAAAGTGAGCAAGAGCGAAAGAGAGAGATAAAAGAGAGCATGCAAAAAGAGTGAGAGAGAGAAAGAGAGATATATAGAGAGAGAGAGAGAGAGAGAGAGAGAGAAGGGAGGATGACAAGTAGAGAAAGGGGAAGAGAGAAAGACACCATGAGGGAGGGATAGAAGGAGCATGTTTGATGGAAAGAATGAGAGTGAGGAAAAGAGACCATGAGCGAGGGATAAAAGAGCATGTTGGAAAAAATAAGAAAGAAAGAAAGAAAGAGAGAAAGACAGAAAGAGAGAAAGAAAGAAAGAAAGAAAGAAAGAAAGAAAGAAAAGACAGAGTTAGGGATAAAAGGAGCATGTTGGAAAAAATAAGAAAGACAGAAAGAAAGAAAGAAAGAAAGAAAGAAAGAAAAGGCAGAGGTAGGGAGAAAAATAGGGAGTAATAGCAGACAGAGTGCGCAGGTAGAGTGAGAGAGAGAGTGCTGGTGTTAGTCTGAGTAAAGCCCGCGCTCCTTGTTGTGAAGGACACTCAGGTTACTTTTATCTGCCCGCTGATGCCTTTAAGCTTGACCCAAAACAGTGGGATCAAAACCCCCACAAATCCTCCTCCGGACGTGCGCTGATCTGCTGTGGGTTTGGGTCACCGGTGGTCTTTTTTGGATGTTCTTTCCTCTCTTCTTGCCGGGGAATCTGATCTGAGTTCAGCCTGAAGGCTTTCCGCCTGACTAACGAGGAGCCGTTACAGCTCTTTGTGAGTCAGCAGCAAGCACACGGACTGAGGGGACGTTTCTTTAGGAGCAGACAGAAAGAACATTTAATTCCTGGTGAGATGAAAGATTCAGTGGCAAAGGAAGAGAGCAACATAAACAAATAATTACAATTTTCTAGCAGAGCTTTGAAGAATTCCTCTCCGCAGCACATAAAGCTAGCCTTAGGTGTCCTCAGAGGAGGCAGCAAATAAGACTCGTTCATGAAGCTCATTTAATACAACCTACATTCACCAAACGGGTCAGTGCAGCATAAACACAAGGAGAGAAATTAGAATAATGTAAGACAAATAAAATGATACCTAGACTGCAGAATAATCAAACTACACTGTAGCTGTAGCAGTTTAAAGGCAGCTTTAACCCTTTAAGACCCACCTGTGGCTCCGGATTGAGCCAGTTTGCCTTATAGTCAATGTATTCATTAACTAATAACCCTTAGTATATCAAAATCCTGGGCCTGTAGGAAAGTTTGGGTAACTTACAGACTGATTCCCTTACAGTGGTGGTGATGGAAACCAGGGGTCCTGATGTCTACACCACAAATGTAACCATTCGTTTATTATCTAAAACCAACAGTAAACCTACACATGTCATCTGAGGTCAATCATCAAATCAAACTGGCAGGAATGATGGTGGGTATGTTCAACATTGTGAGATCTAAGCAAGGAACAAAGCAAGGATGGGCCGCTGTATTGCTGTTCCTGACTGACCCAAGAGCTGCGATTGCAGACATTCAGTGAGCAGTGATGCCCTCCATGAGTCCTCCTGTCAGTGCCAGCACCATCGGCAGACAACTGCACGACACAGGACTACATGCACACAGACGTTTATGACCACTGCCCTTAATACCACGTCAACATCAGCAAAGACTGCAATGGTGTCGCGCCATACTGTCATGAAGTACTCAGAATGGCAGCGGGTCATCTCCAGTGACCAGTCCTGCTCCTGTCTTGGTGGAGACAACCAACAAATCTGTGTGTGGAGGCACCGTGGTCAGCACCAAGATGAATGGTTTGGTGTTACTCCACCTCCACCTTTACTGCAAAGGCTGCAGGAACTGGGTGAGAATATTTAAGCTGCATGGGATGGATGTAGAATACCATTAGGAACCTGACGTCTGACATGTTCTGTTAGCAAACATGGCAGCCCGACACCATACTGAGTGATATCACTGTATGTGTAGCTCATTAAAGCCTGAATCCGGTTTGTTTGAGATTACCTACCAACGCAGGGCAGTTTGAGGCAAGAGTGTGATTTTGTCATGCAGTTTTCATGGTGCTAATTACTGGGTACAATCAAACAAATCCTGAGCTACATTAACCTTACAGCTCCAGTATAAAACTACAAAAACACACTCGCAAGTTCTCATGGACCACGTTGTACCCTGGAAATGCAGCACTAAATGTACAGGTGGTTAGGATTCTCTGCTCTAAGTTGTTTTAATAATGAGATCTCTGCATGGTCCACCTTATTTTCTGAGGACGTCTGACAGGACTGTATGTTTACCAAAGCCAAATGGTGTAAGATTTGGGGATTTGGGGACCTCTCTGGTGGAAATGTGTAATTGCATGTAGGGATAAGGAACACTTTGTAATCCTGGTTGTGCTTCAGACCCCTTCCCCAAGAGAGAAATCTGATGGCTGTAAGAGTGTTCAAATGATCAGTGAATGATCTACTATTACAGCAATATCTTTTCATTTGAGCCATAGCTTCTTTTTGAGCCTGTGTATTTAACGTTATTATGTAAAGACATATGATGTGGTCAGAAAAACTTCTGGAGAATCCTGTCTATACACGGTGACTCATTGCAGCACACACAGCTTTTTGTGACTATACACAGTGTATTTTCAACGACAATCATGACGGTCATGTGTCCTTTAAAAGCACCAGACTCTTCTGCACTGCAGTCCTCCAGTGCTGGAGCTGATGACTCCTAGTTTAATGGATGCTGTCTTGTAACTGATGGAGATCCCAGTTATAACCATGCTTTACTGTTAATGGCTTCCATGTCCTTCCATTTCACCCATGCTGGAAGCATGTGTTTCTGAGGTCTTGCATTTTCCCTGGTCAGGGTAGACTGACCTGTCTCCAGGTACACTTCACACACAATTCTATTTGTGACCATGGAAACGTGCTTTCATATCCCCAAATATTCAGGGAGAGAAACTCTCGAATAGACGTTTTCATCAGGACTTCCTTTGGCCAAATATCACTGATGTAAGCCAGCTCTGCACTCATCTGTATCCGCTTACCTGGCTCTGCTTTTGCCTTTGTCTTTTTACCCTTCGGTTTATCTTCCTCATGCTTCTGCTTTCGTTTTTGTTTTCTGCTCCTCCTTTGCTTCAGCCCTCTGCTTTGCCCCTCACCTGTGATATTATGGAAGAACATCCAGTAACAAAAGACATTATGAGTAGTGTTAATTACACATTATGTTGCCAAAGAAAGTCATACATACTTTTATATATCTACATTTTAATATACTGGTCATTATTAATATACCCTGTTATTAATAGACATAGGACTTTATAGCACCATTATGAAACCTCACAAGTCATATTGGCCAGCTATGAGCAAAGTGAGGCATATTTAACACTAAAGGCTCCTTTAATGCAGAGTTACACTGAAACACTGAAAGGAAACCGTGTCTTACAAACTTCAGCATGCCAGAGTAATTGTGCCATCAATAGTATTTAATCAAACATGGAGCAGTCAGTGTAGAATGCCAGTGGAGCCTTGCTAACTAACCACTTTGAAGGTATGTTGTGGTTAATGTAAGAACCGTTGACAGAGCAAACAACAATGCTCAGTGTGATGTAAGAGAGAGTTTCGGTGAGTGTTACAGTGTCATGTATGCTTTATAGAGAGAGTGGTGGTTAAGTAAATTGCATTAGGAGACTTTATTAATAACTGTGACCTGGACAGCGTGTTTGGGCTGGCATTAAGAAGCTCAGGAGTTAAGACGTGAAGGCCCAACCCTAAAAAAGTCCATGGTGAGTAATAAAGTATTGGAAATGCCATGGTGTAAGTAAATGACTCACTTTACTGAGAAGTACAGCTTAGAAGCTCTTTTGATGAGGTTATAATATCATATATATATAAGTAACAGTCTATATCCGTAAACAGTGTGTTTGTGTTAATGTATAGGCGGGTTGGTTAGTGAAAATGCTCTCTGCACACTTCAGGATTTTACAGTTATTTAATTAGATGTTTTGAACCAAATATTATTATCACATATCATCATTTATACAATGGCACAAACATTTGAATCCAAACGTCATTCAAAGGCTAGATTTAAAGGCATTTGTGTTTTTATTTATATGCTTATATAAGTACACATAATTAATAAATACCTAAGCACAATATCTTATGTGCATATCTAAATGTGTTTTTTATGTCTACAAGTAAAAACGGCTTTGCAAAACTTCCAGTATGTAAATACATAATGATTAAGATATCAGTAATCAGCAGTAAGTAACTGTGATTACCATATTGTGATGATCTTATTTTCCGGTAGAGTCTTGTGTTAACTAGGTCTCAGTCCAGTTAATCTAGTCAAAACAAATCACTGGGTTAACATGTAGCCTCTGTCAGCTTTTGTCATCTTCAGTATTTTTACTGCGCAATGCAAATATAATTTCTTTGGTGCACTGCTAACAGAGAAACTCTGGGAATACTGAAGAATAAGAAGCTTACTATTGTGCATGAAACCCCCCGAGGCTCCTAAAACAAAGGCTGGATGGTGCAGGAGAAAACATCACATACTCATACTGAGTGTATGGGGGATACAGAGGTCTCAGCAGTGATGAGATGTCACCCACCAGCATCACACATCTCACTGTGATGTAAGTAACTAACATAGTGTCACCAGCGCAACAGGTAAGGTCCCACACTTACATCTGATGAGAAATCTACATTGCAAAATAAGACAGCTTGAGATCAGGAGGAGCTCAGACATCCTCAGGAACTCATCTAACCTCAGAAAGCTTTTTCCATACCCTGTGAAATAACCTCCTCCAGCTTTTTTGACATCATGAGACATGCGTATGTTTTAAGTTTCACACTTTTTTGAAACACTGAAAGGAAACATAAGGTCGTGGGGACACTCTTCGCTACTTCAAACTGACTCAAGCATGCCAGAGTAATTGTGCAATCAAGAGAGTATTTAATCAGCCAACAAGCAGTGGGAGCAAAGTCCAGTGCTAGAATCAATCAGCCAAGTGGAGCCCTTTGCTAAGCAGTAACCACTTTGAAGGTATGTTTAGTGCCAGCAGGGCCTTAACATGTTAAGCCGACCTACGTTGACAGAGCAAACAACAATTGCTCCAGGTGTGATTGTAAATAGGCAGAGAGTTTTTCGGTGAAGTGTTATTTGTCTTGATGGAGTGAGTCACGGCCCATTGTTTCGGATGCTTGTGATAGAGCCAAGAGTGGTGGTTTAAGTAAATTGCATTAGGAGACTGGTGTCATTCCAATAACTTACCGTTCGCAGGAACCTGTGACAGCGTGTTTGGGCTGGCACCATTCATTAAGAACAGACTCCAGCCCAGATATACATCATACTGAGAGACACTACGTATGTGAAGCCCGCTTTATCTTTCTTCCCAATGGGATTATAATCCAGCACTTCCGTCTGAGTGCAGCTAATTTTTTGATGATGAGTCATTATGGTATAGATGAATAAGGAGACATATTGAGAACCTCAAACACTGTTCTGTTTCTTTTAAATTCAAATCCTGAATTTTGTCCATTGCTAGATAGACAGTCATATGCAAAAGTTTGGGTACCCCAAACTACATGAAGATAAGTTAACATTATTCTCCAAAATAAAACTGAACAAACTTCTACACATATTTTGCACAAATACTGTATCATGCACTAAAATCTGCAGTAATATGCCATAGTTAAGTTTGTTACCTATGGTTTACTTAACATCTCAATACACTTTAATGTTCAACAAAGAGTTTGATGCCTAAGGGACAACATTAATGATGAGAGAGAAGCTTCTATTACTTATCAGCTAAACTAGTCTCATTGCCCCACAGCAAAGCTGAGGTTTCATCTGGTCAAGTGTTTATGGCCCTAATCTCACCCTCAAGCTCTGTGAAAGGCAACACTAAATTCTCCTTAGATCATGAAAGGGCGATGTCTGCCAACACCTGTTTCCAGGAGGCACCTGAAGATGAAAGGGCTCTAGTAGGACCGCACTGTCCCAATAAAGTTGATCCAGTAATTTATAGGAGCAACAGGGAGAAACTCTCTCCCACTCAGCTGCATCTGTGAATTCACAATCAGCCCTGATTGAGACACATGGTGCCTGGTCTTGGTTGAAAAGGTCAAGTGGAGGAAGATGGAAAGAGGATGAACTTTACTGATATTTGGGGAATGTGCTGAGTTTAATATCACTCAGCCCCACAGAACAAATGAAGGAATACATTAAAGGACTGTGTGTTATATGACATGAATAAAATGAAACAATGCAGATGAAAAGAGAACAACCAGATGGGTGCACATACACACACAAGTGCAGGGGTGGACATGAGGTTAGCTAGGATGACTAATACAAATTATGCGCCAACAGAGTAACTACAGTCCATTTACACCAGCAAAGTGGAGCTACAAGGTACATTATATGGCTATTGCTAACAGGTGAGTAACATCAAGCACATATTCATGCAATCTCCATAGGAAAAAAACACTGACAATACACACATTAAAAAATCTCCCATCTTCTGATCCATCATTCACTACAGATTTGCACAAGAATTGTGCATTGGGAACCTCACTAATGCTGAGCAGCACTCCACAGCAGCACTGGTCTCTGGAGCAATTAAAACATTAAAGTTTTGTTTTACTATATGACTGTCTGGTGGATGAATCTGAGTTTGGCAGATACCAAGAGAACACTGCCTACCAGAGTAAAATTACAGTAACACTAAAGTAAATGGAGGAGGGATAACAGTCCGGGGCTGTTTTTCATGGTTTGGGCTCGACTTCTTCGTTCCAGTAAAGGCTCAGTTTAATGCTACAGCATACAGAGACACTTTAGACAGTTATACACTTTGTGGCAACAGTTTGAGTCTTCAAATGTTCCAGCTTGACTGACCCTATGCACAAAAGCATATCCATAAAGAAATGATTTAATGAGTATGGCATGAAGGAACTCTAGAGGCCTGCACAGAGCCCTGACTTAAACACCACTGGACACCTTTGGATTGTGAGACCAGGCCTTTTCCTCCAGCATCAGTGCCCAATCTCAAAAAGACCTCAAATGCTCTTTTGACAGAATGGGCACAGATTTCCACAGACAAACTCCAGAATCTTGTGGAAAATCTTCCCCAAAGAGTGGAGGCCATTATTGCTGTAAAGCATGGCCAACTCCGTATTAATGACCATGGTTTTAGAATAGGATACTGAACAAGCTCATATGGCTAAGAGGTTCAGGTGTCTCCTACTTTTGGCTATATAGTGTTGATGTTTCTAATAAAGTGGCCGGTATGTGTATGCATTATCTGTGTGACTTTTTATAAGGCCATGAACGTATTGGTTAAACAACAGGAAGTTATGCCCCCTTCTGGCCTGTTGGTCGCCTGCACAGTTACTGTTCAGTGCTCACTAATGCTCTAAACAGGTAGTTTATCTTTGCATAATGTGCAAACACATCGATTCAGAACATGTATGTTTGAAAAATGAAGCTTGCAAATTTCCTTTCTTTCTCCAGACATTCCTCTGAACTGTAGCAATTAGCTCATGAGTTGAATGATGTTTGTTAGAATCGGGAAAGCATTAAGCTGTGCAGTTCAGCTTGAATATCACTCATGTAAGAAGCAATGCCATCACATTTGTTCAGGTTTGGGGCAAGCAGCAAAGCAGACTTTTGACTTTTGATTTTAATGGTTCTATAACTTTAGTTAACACAGCATTTGTTGTTTCAGACGGGGAGAGACACATGATCCACCTTCTAATAATCCCATGTCCCTTATTAGGTTTGTCATCACCACAGTTGAGAGAGGAACCAATGTCATTAGCTCAGACTGACGCAGGCGTTCTGCTTCAGTACACACTAATTAACTGCCACTCATTCTTCAACACAGTACAGCCTTTATTCAATTCAAGCACCACAGGACATTCAGCTCTTTATTATGGGAAATTACGGACACTTCCATTCACATATAACAACATCAATAAATAAAAGTGTTGTAAACTCCAGCAGTGATGTGTGCTCACACTATGATCCCGAAGATTCCACAGGTCCAGCAATATTATATGATAACTGTATATGGCAACTGTGTACTGTAATCTGTTAACATTGTTGGGCTGGAAATATTCTAGATAGATGCCATAATATTTCAGATCATGACAGCCTATGTCATATGCTAGTGAAGGCTAGTTATGTCATCAAGCATCTGAACATGACAATAACAATGGATCGCCACAAAAGAAAGGGCAGAGTGACAGTGGAAGAGGTAAAAACAAAAAAACGGTCTTGTGTAAACTGTTGAAACTGTTATTTACCTGAAGCATGATTCTATCCATAAAATCGCCTTATATCCATCTTACATAGCATGAGTTCCAGTAAAGAATAGCGCTGATTTGTTATCCTTATTTCACCTACGATTTGCAATTGATTCATACGCTACCCACAGATGTGCTAATTCGTAGTAAATGTTAGTAGCACAATATTCAAATAGATAGGAAAACAGACATAGAATGGAAAACTGTATAGATAGTAGTGTAGTTGAATAAGGTGAGTTCAATACAGAGAATTGACATACCATTAACCTTCTTCAGTAATAATGGAGGACTATGTGGAGAAATCTACCGGTCCAGGCGGTGAAGGGGATGTTGGCACTTTTCTTACCTTTTCCGAAAAACAGAATCGCCAATGGCCATAGCTGATGTCCACCTTTAAACGAGACTGGCTTTTCCAGCTTCTTAATCAGTTGTTCCATTCCACCTTAAATGTTACAGCTTATACAGGCATCACTCTCTCTCTCTATATATATATATATTTCACATATCCCCATATATATACTGCATATGTGGATATGTGGATATATAAGCTGGAAAAGCCAGTCTTGTTTAAAGGTTGACATCAGCCATGACATATATATACATACATATATACTAATGTAGTAATGAAAATTCAGCCCAGCTCAGAAAAATGACACAGAAGATATGTTTTGACTGATTTTTGATACCTAAAATATCATTGATTGATTATCCACACAAGGGCGTCATGATCTCCTCACATCTAGAAGGCCTGGGTTTCATTCCCGGCCATCCTGTCTCCATGAGTTTCTTCTAGGTGCTCTATTTCCTCCTGCAGGCCGGCTGATTGGAAATGCTAAATTTCCCCCTAGGTGTAAGTGTGTGTATATTTGTATGTCTGTGTGTCTGCTCTGCGATAGACTGGCGGCCTGTTCATAGTGTATCTTGCCTTCTGCCCATTAAACACTGGGATGGGCTCCAGCAAACCCTGCGACCCAAAAGGATAAAGCGTTTAGAAGATGAGTGACTGAGTGACTGAGAGAGATTGTTCATACATCTAAACGATATCTGGTTTTAAAAAGGCACACTGTCCTAATGTCCTAGGAGGCACACTGTCCTAATGAACAAAATGGAGATCGGAAAGAATGTGTGGGGCAACGT
>JAMWET010002823.1:0-70806 GCA_024036415.1 Prochilodus magdalenae | reverse complement strand
CCAGCACAAAGGGCAGAATAATCCCTTGAGGCCTGGCGAGACAAAGGCAGTCTACCCTTTGTTCTCTAGATAGAAGGTTTTCTGGATTAATTCTTAATTTCTAGAAGAGAAACAAGTAAGATACAGGCATTGTAAAGGCAAAATATTCCAGATTAGCTCAGGAACCGGTATCCCAGAAAAAAGAGTAGATTAATCCACTGAGGCCTATGAGAAAAAGGCCGTCTGCATTTTCCGTTTGAGGTGGAGGGTATTACCATAAAATGTTTCAACATATGGAAAACAAATAAGCAGGATTACCAGATTTTGAATCCTGGATTAGCTCAGGAACAGGCCTCCCAGCACAAAGGGCAGAATAATCCCTTGAGGCCTAGCGAGACAAAGGCAGTCTACCCTTTGTTCTCTAGATAGAAGATTATCTGCATGGGAATTTTACAGTTCTGGAAGAGTGACAAGAAGGATAGAGGCACTGTAATGGAAAAATATTCCAGATTATCTCAGGAACAGGTCTCCAAGCCAAAAGGGCAGATTAATCCCCTAAGGCCTGGTGAGACAATAACCATATGCATTTTCTTTTTGAGGTGGAGGGTATTACCATTCAGTGTTCAAACATATGGAAAACAAATTCGCAGGATTACCAGATTTTGAATTCTGGATTAGCTCAGGAACAGGCCTCCCAGCACAAAGGGCAGAATAATCCCTTGAGGCCTAGCGAGACAAAGGCAGTCTACCCTTTGTTCTCTACATAGAAGATTATCTGCATGGGAATTTTTAATTTCTGGAAGAGTGACAAGTAAGATACAGGCATTGTAAAGGGAAAATATTCCAGATTAGCTCAGGAACAGCCCTCCAAGCAAAAAGGGCAGATTAATCCACTGAGGCCTGGTGAGACAAAGGCAGTCTGCATTTTCTTTTTGAGATGGAGGGTATTACCATTCAGTGTTTCAACATATGGAAAACAAATCCGCAGGATTACCAGATTTTGGATCCTGGATTAGCTCAGGAACAGGCCTCCCAGCACAAAGGGCAGAATAATCCCTTGAGGCCTAGCGAGACAAAGGCAGTCTACCCTTTGTTCTCTAGATAGAAGATTATCTGCATGGGAATTTTACAGTTCTGGAAGAGTGACAAGAAGGATAGAGGCACTGTAATGGAAAAATATTCCAGATTAGCTCAGGAACAGGTCTCCAAGCAAAAAGGGCAGATTAATCCCCTAAGACCCGGTGAGACAATAGCCATCTACATTTCCTTTTTGAGATGGAGGGTATTACCATTCAGTGTTTCAACATTTGAAGAACAAGTTCGCAGGATTACAAGATTTTGGATCCTGGATTATCTTAGTAACAGTCCTCCCAGCACAAAGGGCAGAATAATCCCTTGAGGCCTAGCGAGACAAAGGCAGTCTACCCTTTGTTCTCTACATAGAAGATTATCTGCATGGGAATTTTTAATTTCTGGAAGAGTGAAAAGAGAGGATACAGGCATTGTAAAGGCAAAATATTCCAGATTAGCTCAGGAACAGGTATTCTAGAAAAAAGGGCAGATTAATCCACTGAGGCCCGGTGAGACAATAACCATCTGCATTTTCTTTTTGAGATGGAGGGTATTACCATTCAGTGTTTCAACATATGGAATACAAATCCACAGGATTACCAGATTTTGGATCCTGGATTAGCTCAGGAACAGGCCTCCCAGCACAAAGGGCAGAATAATCCCTTGAGGCAGGAAAGGCAGTCTCACCTTTGTTCTCTACATAGAAGATTATCTGGCAGATGTGACAAGAAGGATTTTTGTAATGGCATTTCCAGATTAGCTCAGGAACAGGCCTCCCAGCACAAAGGGCAGAATAATCCCTTGAGGCCTGGCGAGACAAAGGCAGTCTACCCTTTGTTCTCTAGATAGAAGATTATCCGGATTAAATTTACATATGGAAAAGAAACCAGCAGGATACAGATTTCGTGCAGTACCATTCTGGATTAATTTATTAAAAGGCCTCCCAGCCAGAAGGCCAGGTTAATCCCTCGAGGCCTGGTGAGAAATGGGCAGGCCTTTGTTCTCTAGATGGATTTATCCAGTTGTTGTGTTGTTGTATTGTTATCCGGTGTCGCCCAGAGGAGGATGGGTTCCCCATTTGAGTCTTGGTTCCTCTCGAGGTTTCTTCCTCTCGCCCGGAGGGAGTTTTTCCTTGCCACTGTCGCCTCTGGCTTGCTCACTTGGGGCTCGGACCCGGATTTTCTATGGAGCTGATTTGTGATCATTGCTGATTGGAAACAAACAAAACAAATAAATCTGAATTGAACTGACTCGATAATGTTGTTCCTGAATTCTTCTACATGTGGATCACCAGCAGTCACTCACAAAGGAATCCCAAAACGGCCAGAATAGCCTTAATAAACAGATTAACGGTTTATCCTTCATTTATTTGTAGAACTTTGTAATGTTTAAGTTTATTACGTCTCAAAAAACATAATAACCACATATAAAGAATTAAAGATTGAAATAGAGTGAATTAAAATGTATCTATCGTTATTTTAATGATTGTATACGGGTTTTTTATTATTTATTTTTATTCATTAACTGAATACTGACATAGAGCCATTGTCTCTGTCTCTCTCTCTTAAACTGGAAGTCAATTAAGAAAGACCATGGTATTCCGGGGCACAACATATGAACACAAACCCCCTCAGTCCTTACTCTCACACTAACATTACATATATATATATATATATATATATATATATATATATATATATATATATATATATATATATATATATATATATATATATAATATTATATATAACTGTATATTTATATATTTATATCCCTGTTCCTTATCTGGTGTCGATTGAGCAGGATGGGTTCCTGTTTTGATTCTTTGCTCTTATAGAGTTTTCATCCGCTTGCTCTTGACTTTGTCCAAGGCCATTGACTTTGACCGGACATTGATGTGAGTTGACTTAGTGCACTCTTAACCACATAGGACAACCATATCTTTGTTTGAGTGGGGTCTAGTCATTCCCTGAACCTTGCTCATCCCTGAATCCTACAACCTTGAAACCATAATCTCTCCCTCTCACACCTGCCCACACCCTGATAGCTGGAGGATGGCGGACCGCTGCTGGCTCACTAATGTTCACAGTTCTACTTCCTCGTTTTACCTTCTTTCTTATGGCCCTTATCCTTTCTCAACTCGTTTAGTAAATAGGTTTTACTGTATCCGTTACTGTCCTAAATAAAAGTCTGTACTTTTCAAATCAGTCTGAGGAGGTTGAAAGTTAGTTAGACCTAGAGCGCAGGACTATTATATGGGTGGTCAGATTAATACCATACCACTAAAACAACTGCTATTCATCAGAGATGGGCACTCGAGTTAGGGACTCGAGTTCGGACACGCCCCACGGACACAGACGAATCACATCATCCGACTTCAGCGCATGCGTGATATCAGTGAGCGGCGACGAGTGTAAACACGCCACTGTAGCATGGCTTCGGCGGGAGCGCCGTACGTGGTAGCCTTCGGTTACAGGGAATTCAAAATCCTAGCATATACCAGAGAAGTGGCGACGTGCAGAGAGTGTGGGAAACTGTAGTAACCAGGGTGCAGTTGCATAAATCGTTCAGTAAGTGGTGCTAGAGTGTTTCTAGCATAATTGCCCTCAGAGTTAGTGTAGAAGAAGCCGAGACTCAGTACAGAGATGGAAGCTGTTGGTGTAGGAGTGTTCGGGAGGTGTGCTGCACAAATAAAGTAATAGCAACATAAATCATCTCTCTCTGCCTCATCTGTAACACCATCACAGTCATCACAGAAACAAATTACAGACACTGGATCGACCACATCAAACTTCATAAGGCATCTGAAACACACCCGGATAGGTTTGTGCTAGCCGCTTAGCCGTTTAGCCATCATTCCAGCTATATAGCATACAGTATTGGCCCTTCTCACGAAAAAGCGGAAACACGTCGACGCTGGGTAGTACAAGTTCCTGTACTCCCAGCTGACCATGAAACATTTCACTTCATCGCTGTCGAGACTGAAATTTGAGGATGTCTAGTTTAAGCAAATAGTAAATATTATGAATGATACTGACTGCTTTAGTTGATCTACGAGGT
Organism: Prochilodus magdalenae; assembly: GCA_024036415.1. Lineage (NCBI taxonomy): Eukaryota > Metazoa > Chordata > Actinopteri > Characiformes > Prochilodontidae > Prochilodus > Prochilodus magdalenae. The sequence continues at coordinate 66,696 of JAMWET010002823.1, read as the reverse complement.
TGAAGTTAGCTCCTTATTAGGTTAGCTAGCAAACCAAGTAACGTCAGCTAACGTAAGCTTTGTTTACATCTATGCCTGCTAACACGCTAGAACAACAAGCTAATCCTCGTCACGGGAATGATAGGCTAAGTGTTATTGTTTATTCAGTGTCCAATATAGTCGACAACAAGGTGATAGTCAGAGCTAGATGCTACCGATCGATGAGGAAGAACGAGGAGCCACACAAACTTGGTTATACATGGTCTGCCGGTTGGCTTCTACTCCCGTCTACTCCCCGGCGAGAGCTTGCTCTTTCAAACGCTGACAGCTTATGAGGGGGACGTAAAAATTGTTCCACTGAAACCGAGCGGGAACAGCACCCGGTTTCAGCCGCGAGCTTCCCTCTATGTAGTCCGCAGCAGTGAAGTGCCGGCTGCACACAAAGGTACTCCCGCGCCGAATCACAAAGTTTACCCCTTCATCTCTCCTTATCTCTCTAACCATTTTTTCTTTTGCTCGCCGTCAACCGGAAAGCCATGGAAACTGAGATACGGCTGCTTTTGTTTTGAGTTCGAACACCTTGGTACACTGCAAAATCTCTTGTTCTTGGACTCTGCCATCACTGTTTACTGTTTAGCGGAACTAGCGTTACCCATCCGCGCGTGTTTCCGGCAAAAAGAATGCGGAAGTGTGAAAAGGGCCTATTAGCACCTTCAGCTGGCCTGAAACAGGAAGTGTTTGAGGCAGAGCATGGTGCCGAAACTAAAAGTGATATTGCTTCTAGTTTGTTCTGTCTGAGAGTTGTAGAGCGTTTTTTGTGGGTGAATATTGAAATGAAATATGAAGAATTTAAACCAAAAAAAAAAAAAGAAGTGTTGGACTGTAAAAAAATACAGTTGTGTTTTTTAATGCTACAGTTACTATATATGCTTTGTGTAAAATGACTTAAGACGTGACTTGGACTCTAGTCTAAAGACTTGTGACTTGACTTGGACTCTAGTCTAAAGACTCGTGACTTGACTTGGACTCTAACCTATAGACTCGTGACTTAACTTGTATTTTGTGACTTGTGGCCATCTCTGCTATACATACAATATAGTCTGCCTAAACTCCTTCCTGCCCTGCACGTTTAGGTGTTTCACTGTTCCAGCTAATTAATTCCAGTTTCCAGCATTGATTTAATGGCCACAGAAACAAGGGTTAAAGTGCCAGAATCCATCTACATGTAGTACAAGACTACATCTTCATCATTTTGCACTTACCGGAATTCTGCATGCCATCATAAGCCTCAAGGTAAATCAAGCTAACTGGAGTGCTCATCGTACTCACTCTACCATTAACCAATCAGCCATGTGCTGGAATGAGCTAAGAGCTCTTAGCTAAGGATATAATTATAATAGCCCTAGGACTCTCATGTTTTAGGTGGTGGATCATTCTCGGCACTGGAGTAACACTGGTGCTGTTAGTGTGTGTTGCTCTGGAGTGTTTGAGCACTGTGTCCACTCACTGTCCACTCTATTAGACACTCCTACCTTGCTGGTCCACCTTGTAGATGGACAGTCAGAGACGATAGCTCTTCTGCTGCTGCACAGTGCTGTGCTGGTCATTCTCAAGTCCTTCATCAGTGGTCACAGGATGCTGCCCACAGGACGCTGCTGGCTGGATAGTTGGTGGGTTGGTGGATGATTCTCAGTCCTGCAGTGACACTGAGGGGTCCAGCAGCACTGCTGTGTCTGATCCACTCACACCAGCACACCACCACCACGTCAGTGTCACTGCAGTGCAGAGAGCGATGTACCACCTACATAATATCTGTGGGGGTCCTGACCATTGAAGAACAGGGTAATACAGTATACAGAGAAACAGATGGACTACAGTCTGGCACTGTAGAACTACAGAGTGCTCCTATATGATCAGTGGAGCTGATGGAATGGACAGTGAGCGTGGCTACAAGCAGGTGGCCGATTTGTATATATTCTTTACTGGAGAACAAAAATGCACAGATCACCTAAGTGACCAAAAACAGCACAAACTGCATGCGTTTCATGGCCACCTGGAAAAAACAGCCAGGGATTAAAATACCCGAGTCCATTTGCAAGCAGCACAAAATTACAGCTTCACTGGTTTGCACTTACATGAGGTTTCCGTGCTATCATAAGCCTCGAGGTGAATGAATCCAGATAGATGGTGGCTTGATTTTCTCAAGCCTCTTAACAAGCGTGGCATTTAAAAGTAGTCCAGCTTTCAACCGAGAGGGGTAATTACATTCCTGCGGCTTGTCCTACCTTTGCACACTCTGGTCCTTCATCGGAAGTATTGACCGCCACTTTATCAGCCCAGCAGGTGGCCGCACCAGTTTGTGATTCTGAGAGGAGAGAGGAGTTCAAAATACTCAAATCCACCACAATAGGAGGCATGCTAGCCAAACAACGCTTAGCACAAGCAATAACACTTTGAAGGAGGCTTTCTTCATGCTAGCCTTCCTCCCTGAGCAGGTGCTTGAAGCTGAGCTAATAGGGAACGGTCCTGGCCAGGCTTGTTAAGCATTGGTATGCTACGCCATGCGTGCTGATTATCAACACGTCAGCCACGCTTCTTTGGGTTGATTCAAAAGCTGTTGCGGAGATACGCCGGGACAAGAGCAAATGCAGACAGGAAATGGATTCCTGACTCATGGCCAGGGTGGCAGCTGAAAGGGTTGGCATTGTGGGTCACCCAATTTGATTTTAAATGAGGAGAGGTCAAGTGAAGAAGTTGTAGGGCTCGCTCCAATTTACAGAGAGTTCTTCTCCAGGCACAGGCTGATCCGAGGCTAAATTGCACCGTCCGCCAATCCTGGTGACAGCGTGCTTCAAGATTATGTATAACCTGTAAGAAGCTTGGAAAGCCAGTTAAAGTCAGACAGGCACTGAATCTATTGTTTCTGGTCTCAGTGCTTATAGAACTGATTTGATGGAAAAGGGAAATCTACACACTGTATTAAAGGGGCCTTAAGAGAAGGATTATCTTAATAGCAAGAGGATGGAGGACCACCACTGGTACACTAAAGGCAAAGCTGGCAGGACACTAGTGTTTGCTCAGTGGTTTTTAGGCGCCCTGCCAGCAGTAAAGTAGAGGGTTTCACTGGTTATTTTCCACTCGCTGTTCAATGTTCAATTTGTTCTTGTATCCGATGTTCAGTATCCTTTATGAACTTGTTTCCTAAATAATGTTTAGCGGCAGCACCCAGAAGTGTGGAATTGCCGTGCTGTTGGGAAGGAAGATAAAGGTGACCAGGATCAATAACTGATGATACATTTAGACTGATATGATCAATATTTATTGAGCTACACATACAAAAGTAGTGTCCCTCGGTATGGCGCCAGGCTGCCATGTTTGCTAACTCAACACGCCAGCCGTCTCAGCATGGAGTCATGGAAGTTCCTAATGGTGTCCTGTGATAATCCATCCCATGCAGCTTGAATATCCCCACACAGTTCCTGCAGATGTAGGGGTGGAGTGTTGGAAGCATGTCCAGTAGCACCCCAGACATGTTCAATCAGATATAGGTCTGATGATGACGCCAACCATGGTGGCTCCATGGCTCCACTGAAGATGACCCGCTGCCATTTTGAGTCACTCCATGACAGTCTGGGACACCATTGCAGTCTTTGGCAATGTTGATATGGTGTTAAGGGCGGTCATGGTAACAGTCTGTGCACATGTAGTCCTGGGTTGTGGAGGGCATCACTGCTCGTTAAACTTTGGTACAGCAGTAAGGCCAGGGTAGACTATGGGTGGACCAACAGTGGCAAACCGTTAGCCATCTAGCTAATAATTTCTGGAAGCTAAAAATACATATGTAGATTGTTTGTTCATGTTTATTCAGTAGAATCATCTACTTGTTGCATTACATCTCTGAAAATATTGTGTTTGTGATGTCGCTGGTGCGTCCCTTTTTCAATCTACTGACACCAACCGACAACAGATTAGTATGGCGTGCAACGTCTCATGATGTCAAAGCTTGGCACCAAGTTTCTATCCTTTCGGGTATTGCCTTTTGGAGCTATGTGTGTTTAGCTTTATTTAGAACATACAGAATGTCCATTACAAGTTTGAAACGTCTGCAGGCAAAGCCATTAGAAATCCCCTAAGGAACTGAGCAGAACTGAGCATTATCATTAAGGCGTTATGATGTGGAGGCCTAGCTCTAACAGAGCTTACGTGCTACCGGAATTCCACTGAGCACCACTGGAAACTAGCATTATCATAGAAGTGTTGGTCCTCGTTCCCCCCCACAAACTGCAGGCTTTACTCCGCTCCCCACCACACTCTGCACATCATCTCGCTTTCTGAACTACATAGCACGGCCTTGCTAGCCATTCAGCAAGGGGAATTAGCGAAAGGGTCAAGTGTAGTCTCATTTTTGAGCTTTACATCCATACATATAAACACATATATTAGCTTACATGCTGTCTGATGTACATGTATGACACTGAAGTGAACATGAAGGATGGGCACGTGAAGGTAATCTGCCGGGGCAGATGCTAATGGAAAGAGAGAATGCCTCCAGCAGTGCTGTGGGTTAAAAGAGCACTTGAAGATGAAATACATCATTTAGGTGCTTCCTTTAATTCTGAGTTCTCCACGCAGAATAGACAGCACTTACAGGATAATGAGTCGTCATGGCAGCCACAAAGAAAATCATCTATAATTACTTTATTACATCTTTTAAAAACTCAAATTCACAGCACTGGCTCAGTCAATAGAACGTTTGGGATTTCTTCAGGTGCTGCACTCATCACTGGATGCTGCAGTACATGTGTGTAACATGGCAAAGCATTTGTTTTATGATGGAGCTCAGTACATATCCTATTACCAATCAATCAATCAAGATTTATTTGTATAGTGCTTTTTACAACCTACGTTGTCTCAAAGCAGCTTCACAGAAAATCAGTTTAACACTGAGTTAATGTACAGACATGGGGGTGGGGGATTATTATAATAATGCTGCTGCATTCATCTAACAATGCAGGTCCCCATTACTGCTTCACAGAACGTGCTATATTAATAAAGCATCCTGTTTCATGACTGCTTGTTTGTTCGGTTCTGTCACAGTTTACAGCTCACAGGGGATTTTCTCCTGTTCTAATGGCCGTTAAGCACTTAGTGTTTCATGAGCTGTTTCTAAAGGGGTTTGAATACATTAGATATACTGTAATGTATACACCCATCCACTTACACTTGTCATTATAGCTTTGTACTCCTCACCTGGTGGCCCACCACGCATGCTTGACACAATCTGAACCAAATCAGTTTATCTTGGTCTCATCAGACTGCTGTGTGGTCACTGTGCTGCAGCTCAGTATCAGGGTGTGGGTTCTTCTAATAGCCGAGGCCACCTTTATGTAGAGCAGCACTTCGTATTTTCAGATCCTCAGAGAGTTCTGTGCCATGAGGCGCCATGTTGAACTCCCAGTGACCAGTATGAGGGAGTGTGAGAGGGAGAACACCAAACTTAACACACCTGATCCCCATTCACACCCGAGACCTTTTGACACTAATGACACCGGGGAGGGAAAATGGCTGATTGGTGTACTCACTTTCGTGGCCAGCGGTTTAGACATTAATGGCTGTGTGTTGAGTTAGTTTGAGAGCACAGCAGATTAACACTGCTGTACAAGCTGTACACTGACTACTTAACACTGTATCCAAGTGTCATATCTTCAGTGTTGTCCTGATAGGATGTGCAGCTGCTCAAGAAGCTCCGCACTGAGAAAAGGAGACACACCCGTCAAACAAAGAAGCTGCTGGTGTTCTCAGAAGAATGGGCTGATCACCCCCACACCACTGAATGTGCAGAAAACCAGCTAAACCAACTTCTAGAACTGAACTTTGGAGGCGCGTCTCCAGATTTAATTCAGAAACTTCACCTGAAAGAATGAAAACTGCTATGAATGCAAATATGCAATAAATAAATAAACAGGCGTATAATGAGAGTTTTGGAGTGTAAACATTTCCTTTATGTCTGATTGGGTTTGTTTGTTTTTTACTGAAAACAAAATCACTTCATAGAAAAGCTGCAAAATGAGAGACTTAGCAATGTAATCTTCCCCGCTTCACTCCCTAAGCTCTTTTACGCATTCAGCTCCCTCGTCGCTCCTTCCACCTGCATCGCTTTACCACCCAACGTGTGGAGAAAGCTGAAAATCAGTCTGAGGGAATTACATAAGGCAAAGTAATCACTCTTTTTGTTGGAGCTAATCTGCTTTAAAGTCTGGCTATGAGCAATTAGCCATTTTCTGACGACACCAGAAAAAAGTACATTCATTGTTGAGAGAATAGCTGCACCCAGAAGGAGGTGTGGGATTGGGAATGCCGTTGGGAAGGAAGATAAAGGTTACCAGGAACAATACATGATGATACATTTAGACTGATATGATCAATATTTATTGAGCTACACATACAGAGGTAGTTTCTCTCAGTATGGGCGTCAGGCCGTCATTTATGCTAACGTAGCATGCTAGATGTCTCAGCATGGACTTGTAGAGGTTCCTAATGGTGTCCTGTGATAATCCATCCCATCACATCTTGATATATGGTGTGTTGATATCCCACATTGGCCGAATCGGAATTGTTCGTTGCTTCTCCAAGTGTTGCATCTTGACTATCAAGCCAGAACAATTACATTATTAAAATCACGTTTATGACATTAAATAATGATCGTTTAATATCAGTGATTTAAAATCAGGATGGCCGTGACTGGGCTCTTGGTAGATTTAAGTGGGCGATAATTGGATTTAGCATGCACCCAGCTAGAGGATAATCTAGAAGCATCATTGTTTAAGGCCTTCCAGAAATCAGGACACCATTTGCAACTATCAGTAAGGGCAAATTATCAGCATCAGTTATCCTGTAACGTGAGCCAAGCATAACAGATGAGCACTGTGCTAAGCGGTAGGCAGAAGAGGGAGGACCATCACACCTGGCCAGCAAGAGGGACACCACTTGACAAGACTAAGATTAAGACACTGTGATTATGATGTTGTTATTTCACACTTCCGTTGCACACTGTATTAATGTGTTTGCCATTTAAGGACCCTAATGATTCCCAAGCAGCCCCCCTCGTTGAACTTAAAGGGCAATTCCTTGCCAGATTGTATTCATGTTTCAAACGCAGGACGTTGTAACACCCGATTCGGCCCATGGAAAACTGTATAATGACGACAAATGAGTTATGAGAATGTGTTGCATCAGGTATAAGTTCATATTGGGTGGCTGGGTGAATATTCAGGCCACACCATTCATCAGAACTCTCCAGAATGTTTTTAAACCAATTCTGGATAACCTGGGCCCGATGGCACGGTGCAGTATCCCATCATTGTGGGGGTACATGCAAATGGTCAACAAGCAGTGAAATGGCCACAACAGTATAGAACCACCACCAGCCTGCATAGTGCCTTGTTGACAACCATGGTCCTGGCCTCATAGCACCACATATGACCCATACCATCAGTGATTCATTAGACCAATGGAATGACCCAATGTCTTCTATCTGGTACCTGGTATGGTTTATGAACCATCTGAGTTTTAGCAGGCTTGGAGTGAAATATGAATTTCCAGCACCATATAAAATATGAAATACAGTCAAAAGAAGCTCCAGCTTCAGTCGCCAACAGCTATGGGTGAGCGATAGGTGCCAAAGGAGGCCCGAATTTCAGAGGCCCCAGCTGCGAAGGTCCTTCAGAAACTTCAGTGACTCTGCCTTATGGCCTTGTTCGAGGATCTTCAGTTACAAGTTTAGAGGGAGAAAGTTGTGCTAGTATTAATATTGAAACAGCTTTACTGGAAACTCAGCACAGCAAACAAAATACAGGGGGAGAAATGGCACTCTGCCTCAACCTACCCGACCCCTACTCCTGGTAGCACCCCATCAAGAGACTCGCTACACCCACATGATCGGACCTGGTCAAGTATGCATGCATCCCATTTAGGTGTCAGCCAGAACTCGTGCATCTGCATCAGATCCCCCAGGACGACCGGGAGTTGCTTTCCCCCTCTCAGGGGAATCCGGTAACTGACCCGCGTCAACACATGCCTCTCTGCGACCACACCCATGTTAATGAGTACATTAACCAATGTCCACTCTAGGAACCAATCCTCATAGATGGCTCCGTTTCCTTGCTGGCTTAGGGTAATAGCATTGCCCAGTGCACCCACCAGTGATCTGCAATTCCCTTGCAGGCTGCAGGACACATCATCTCTTCCTCTTGCTCCATTATCACTGCAGTCTGCCCCACTTGACTGCCAGCTGCAAACCCATCTCTTCTGCCCACCCTAAGGCCTCCCCCAGGCAAGAGAGCCCCAACCGCCACTGGAGTTTTACCAGCTTTGCTGCCTATGCAGTTTGCTATTACAGACCGCCACTGGAAACTCCCCGAAGGCGATCCCCACCATGTTCTCTTGGTGGTGAGTGGGCCCAGATTCTCTCCAGTTGACACTCTCTACGGTCATGTCTGTCTTTAACGAGCGGAAGCCGCATACCCTCACCAATCTGACTCCAGATGCTGGCTTTGAGGCTATGTCAAGTATCTGAGATGTCAACAGGGAGGCCTACCGTGTCATGTCACCAAGTCTTGTCAGGGCCTTGTCGGGTGCTCGACGAACCTGCGTGCTCCAGGGAGCCACATCTGGTTATATCTGGTCCATATCTCAACTTTATTGTAAAACAGAAACACAGTATCTACACTGAGCTGCTGGACAACCATCTTAGCGAAGGACATAACATTCCTATTCTGGAATTCTCACGTTTACAGGGCTGCAAATGTGACTGATCAGCATGATGAACATCCAGGAGCATTCACACATCTGGAATGGCCCACAAAATACCCAGATCTGAGGCCTCTTGAAAATCCGTGGGGACTAACTGGAACAACCAGTAAAGTGCCAGGCAAGGCATCCACCAAAACTGGACCAACTGACCAATTCTTTGACGTCAGAGTGGCTGAACACTGATGTGGCCTACATCCAGAAACTTGTCCAGTACATGCCAAATCAAAACACAGTGTTGTTTCAGTTCAGGTATGTTTGTTTTTTGTCAGGTGGGCTTATTTTTACATTTACATTCAAAATTGCATATTAAAAACACATTGATCTTTCCATTTTGTAATGTACCATGTTTCCTGCAGTCATGCATACATTCCTGCTAATGGGGGTTTCCTGCCTTTGCAATGATGCGCGAAAAATTGGAGTGCTAATAGCGCCCTCTTGTGGGACGTCTGAAGTAAATTTAAAATAAAAATAAATATCTGTATTTTTTTACAAAATGAGCCTCAAATGCTCTCAGTTAAAATGATGGTTCCACCTAGTGCTTTATAGAAACAGTAAGCCCATGTTGAATTTCTAGTGCTGCTTTCCTAGTGCTACCTGTGTTTATGTGCAGCCCTGTGAAATTTTTCAGTGGATGGGTTGAGCATGCAAATGAGTGCAATTCATCAAAAATACGGTGTATACCGTATGGCTAGTTGTAAAGGTGAAACTGTGTTTTTGGAGTAGCAGAGGTAGACTTAACACACACGCTCGTGGGAATTAAGAGGTATTGCTCTACGTCTCCTTCAGTGGCTTTCTCAGCACGGCGAGAGCGTGAACGTCTCTTTGGCCTGCCGCCGTCCAGCTTTTGTTGACTGCATTAATCATGCACTTTGGCATCGTTAGCTTGGCAGTGTTTGCTCACAGCTGCAAGGGGAATAAAAATATTGTTACAAGTGTGGGCTGCTGGACTGCCAAAGCACATGGACACAGCCTGAAGGAGGTGGCCATCTATTCATTATCTGGGCTTCGGCTAATGCAGGGTCATCAGTGTTTAGTTTGTTAGGCAAACTTTTATTACTGGCATCTCAGAGCCTCAGTTTCATCCCTGTGTCAAAGTCTTTGTAAAACAGATTATAAATTAAACATCAATTGAAGCTTTTTCAATGTCCGGAATTTTATTTTTGGGGTCTACTGGAATAGATTTACGTGCTTTGGTTTTCCCAAAACAAAATATTTTTCTCAATCAACCGATTCGTCAACACTGATGTGTATAACGGCCTTGGGTCACGCCCTCGGGTCTCCCCGACACTGCTGATCTCCCAGACTTCATTTCCCAGAGTGCACTGCCTGATGACGTCACACCCACCTGTCCCCAGTCTCCCAATTATTCCTGTTCTAGAACAGCTGGCATCAATCACCAGTCACCAATCCCCCACCACACACACACTCACTGCGAAGTTTTGCCAGACCTCTGTTTGCAACTCTGGGCTTTGGTCATATCTCTGGTTTTGACCTCCTTTGTCTTCAGCTTACTCTCTTTTGCTCCTCCCCTCTTGATCCGTTTGCCAGATTGTTACTGACCTCCACCTGTCTCGCCGTCTTCGACCCCGGATTACCCCTTCTGTTATGATAGCCTTGACTATCGACGTGTCAAATAAACCTCCTTTGGCTTTTAGCTCTGTGTGCGTCGAGCCCTGTTCTTTGTCCTTGACAAGCACTTTTTACAACTAATACCTGAAAGCAGCTTCACCTAAAAGCAGTTTATGGAAGGCTTAAAAAAAGAAAAAAAAGAAGTAGACGTATAGATGAAAGCAAGGCAATCCGGGTTGAAGTCTCCCCTCACAGTGGCAAGGAAAACTCCCTTGGAGTAAGAGGAAGAACCCTTGAGAGAAACTCAGGAAATGTATGTCTATATTCACCCTTCGTCTGAAATGCTGCCTTTAAGCCCCGCCTCCTGATAAACTCTGTGTGCTCTGATGGATCAGCTCGCCCAGTCTGTATTGACTGATCCAACCACCAGGCTAACATCCTGCTGCAGGTTCCAGCCCCACACTGCTGGGAATATTCTTACAATGCCATCAGTCTGATCTAAAGTCCAAGTCCAGTAGAAAAAGTTGGTAGACCCACCTTCACAAGCTCGACTGGAGCAGGGCTTTTCAGAGTGCTCAGGTTCTACAGTTTTAGCTCTCTGTGTATCACGTGCAGGTGTGCCAAGTGGGACGGAGGGACTTTCCTCACAAAAATCACCAGAGACTGGTACATAGAAGCACCCGCAGACACGCTGAGATCTCATCGCACATGTCACTGGTGTGATGACTGCAGGTTGTTCACAGCCGAGCTGCGTGAGGAAGTTTCTTTCAGTAGCAGAAGAGTGCTTCCCAGCCTACTAAGATGACAAAGTAATAAACAAGCTAGCCTAGCTAAGCTCCACGTGGAGATATGAACAGAAAGATGCCCATAACGTCCTTTATATAAAATATAACGGTACACATCTTGCGAAAATACTTGCTAGGCTTCATAAAAGTCGTAACTTAAAGATTATTTTTAGCTTTAAACATGTTTTTTAATCATGAAATCACTAATGGATTGCGAGACAAAAAGCTAGACGCTCCTACCTGCAGCATGGAAAACTCTGTCTGCTGCAGTACGGCGACTCGAGTGGTTGGTGTAGCTCAGCGGATAACACCACTGCCCGCCAGGGAGCCACCACCACATGTGGGAGACTGGGGTTCGAATCCCGGTCTGGGTAACTACGCTGTGCTACACCAATAAGAGTCCTTGGGCCAGACTCCTAACACTACACCGGCCCACCTGTAATATGATTAACCTTGTAAGTGGCGCTGGATAAGAGCGTCAGCTAAACGCCGTAAATGTAAAAAGGTGCAATCTGCAGTTTGTCACGAACCACTAGGGGGCTCCAAAACACCATCAATCAATATTTATTTATATAGCGCTTTTTACAACCAACGTTGTCTCAAAGCAGCTTCACAAGAAATCAATTTGTCATACAAAGAAAAGAACCACAAGGTTAATGTACAGACATGTGAGGGTGGAAAAACCGGGTCCGAGCCCCCCTTGAGCAAGCCAGAGGCAACAGTGGCGAGGAAAAACTCCCTTGGGTAAGGAAGAAACCTCGAGAGGGACCAGGCTCAAGGGCGGAACCCAACCTCCTCAGGTCAACCCGGATGAGAAGAGAGAGACAGATAGAATTAACATAGAGCAACATCTAATAGATCCAGTCTGGTTAGATCCAGTCTGATTAGTCCAGGAGGCAGTAACTGTGAGTTGGAGTCGACCATAGTAAGCATGGCCAGACGCTGGTCAGTGTAAGGTAGTGGTCATGCCGGGTGATGAAACAGGACAGGAGACACACAGTGGCGCTGATGCTCAGGTGCCTCTATCCACTCTGGGGGTTCTGATGTGATCACGTCAGTCCAGTGCTTAACAAAGAAGAGGAAAACACAACCACATATAAAATGCTTAATTTAGTGAAATTCACATACATACTGTCTATTCTCTCTCTGTTACACAAGCTTGCTGGTAGGCGGGCATTGAGGACTGTGTTACGAGATGACATCACCTTGTAACAGTGAAAAGGGCTGGAATTGCAATGAGGCGTTTCCGGCAGCTGAGGAAAGTGGTTTCTGTGGGAAAGGGTTTCTACTTCTGATGTGTACTATGGGCTGTATAACCCTGCAGCCCGGTTCCATGTACAAAAAGCTTCATACCACACAGAAGGAAAGCGAGAAAGCCAGAAAAGCATAATAGGCTCCCTTTAAAAGTTAAAACGGCTGGCAACAAAATTACTTTGAACTAGAGTGACACACGCATCACCTAAAGAATAGCTGCACAAATAGCTGCACCCGGAAGCAATCAACCAACCAGAATGAAACTTGGTGAGCAGGTTTCACATTGTGAGACATGCTAATGACTGAAGTTTCACGCTTGGCCAGGCGTGTGATGTAAGCTAGGACGGGCCTTTTCTCTATTCCCCCAGTGTTCCAACAGCCACGAATGTGAACATTCAGCGAGCAATGATGCCTCCATTGGCGGACAGCTTTAACACCATGTCAACACCGCCAAAGACTTCAATGGGGTTGTAGCAGACTCGGAATGGGAGCGGGTCATCTTCAGTGACGAGTCCTGCTTTTGTCTGGGTGGAGACGACCAACGTATCCCTGTGAGGAGGCACCATGGTCAGAAGGTCACCTCCACCCTTACCACACAACAGAGAATATTCAAGCTGCATGGGATGGATTATCACAGGACAGCATTAGGAACCTCTACAACTCCAAGCCGAGATGCCTGGCATGTTGTGTTAGCAACACCCTACTGAGACACACTGTTCCTGGTAACCTTGATCTTCCTTCCCAACAGCACTGCAATCCCACACCTCCTTCTGGGTGCAGCTATTCCTTTAATGATGGGTGTAGAATTAGAATCTCAACAGGTCAGATTAGTCTTTGTTTATTTGGCCCAGATGGAAGAGGCCATCCCTCCTCGGTGTACTCCCACAACGGCAGTCAGAAAGTCCACTTTTGATGTTCAGTCCAAACAGTGTCGTGCTATCAACCGCTGCCTTCATATTTAAATTAAGATGCTCCCAGCCACACTCCACATCATGCATTCAGTATAAAGGGAGGCTGTTTGCTCTTACGGGCCAGCTACATCTAGAGATGTGTTTCATGAATCTGGCCTCATGTCTCTACAGCTAGCATTAACAGTCAAACGTTGTCCAGCCAGCTGGTCAGGGAGCGTGATGCTAACAATGCTAACGAGCCCTCGAATCCTGCCACGCTGTATGGTCCCTGCGTATATTAAGAAGGAGCAATCATTTGGGCATACGTGCTGAGCATACGCAGAGCTGGAGACAACATGTAGGTGCTGACTGATTACATTTCACCCTTATAATAAAAGCGGTAGATTAGCATTGCTAGCATGTCCGCGTTTCAGTCCAGCAGGGAGCTGCAGGTCAACTTAATTGGGACGTTGACACATGCTCTTTATGGAAGCTGCTTCAGGTTCTTGTGACGCTGTAGCATTGCGTGACCACACTCTTCCAAGAGCAATTAATCTGTAATGAGACAAACACAGGCATGTCAGCGCTTTCCCTTTCACCCAAAGCCCCTCATCACTTCATTCCCCGCATGTCCACCTGCAGATGAATAGGAAAGGACAGGGGTCCAGACACTGGACTACAAAGACTGGATGTGCATATTAACCGTCTCCAGAGCGCTTCCTCCAAGCTGTTACAAACAGGCTGTGCATACCGTATACGTGTCCTTTCATAGATTGGTATGCAGGTTTCATGGTTGCATACATGCCACGCTAATGTTAGCAAACTAGCCAGCCAATGTTAACAGTATGCACATTGTTCTATCAGGCTGTTTCATTTTTTTAAATCTTAGATTATTGTTGACACCTGAGATGGACGGCAGCCTGTCCAGGGTGTTTCCGACCTATTGCCCAATGAGAGCTGGGATAGGCTCTAGCATCCCTGTAACCCAGAAGGATAAGGGGCTTAGAAGATGAATGAATTATTGTTGACACAGTTTTGCAAATGTAGTATAGGATGAACTTTTTAAAATTTTCACTTCTCAACAATATTATGTGTGCCATTGGCCCACGGCTGTGTCTAAAGACATGCCTTGCCTTTCATTGGTTTAACAAGATCATGTGACAATGCTCAGCTACCGGTGAACCACAGGTCAGCACTCAGAGTCAATTAGTAAGCTCCTGTCTGACTCACGAACGCCATCCATTCCACCCATTAGGTGAGTAAAGCAATCAGTTATGTGTTATATGGGTTAGGTTATGATTTTAACTCATATGGTGCCCAACACCACCCAACCCCACAACCCCACAGCCCCACCACAGTAATTCTGGTCATTCAGTACCTTTAGGCGGTCAGCTGACTTTAATTTATTGCTACACAACGTGACAACGTGAGTAACAAGAAGCGACCCACTGCGCCAGCTGAATATACATTAGAGGTGGAGATATGGAGGAATACCATACTGTGGTAAATCAAGAGTATGTGTGGTGTATCAGGATATGGACTGATTCAGACTTTCATCAGTTGGAGCTGTTCAGTGTAAGACTGTAGAGTCTTTAACATCACCAACAACCTCCATTTAGTTTGGGGTGTCTAAACGTTTGACTGGTACTGTATATGAATCAGCTAAACCACAGGAGGTGGGAATGCTTTCTTGGATCTAACTGTTAAAGGAGTGGGCAGCGGCGCAGATTCCACCACTGTGCAAATATCACTACTGCACACAGTGATTAAAGCCACTGTCAGCCCAAATTCACAGGAAAGGGCCACGAGGTCCGGGGGGGCTAGCGGGAGCCTTTATAAACCGATCTGGATTGAATGTCATAAGATGTAATAAACCAGCTTATGGGTTTGTATAGAGATCAACACAAAACAGGAACTCTCCTGAATCAACCCGACAGCAGTTCAACGTCATAGGGAGTGGTGAACGAAGAACACACTACTTACAGCACACTAACACATTACACTTAGTAAGTTACTGTACACCAACACACTACTTACAGTACACTAACACATTACACTTAGTAAGTTACTGTACACCAACACACTACTTACAGTACACTAACACATTACACTTAGTAAGTTACTGTACACCAACACACTACTTACAGTACACTAACACATTACACTTAGTAAGTTACTGTACACCAACACACTACTTACAGTACACTAACGCATCACACTTACTGAGTTACTGTACACCAACACACTACTTACAGTACACTAACACATTACACTTACTGAGTTACTGTACACCGACACACTACTTACAGTACACTAACATTACACTTACAGAGTTACTGTACACCAACACACTACTTACAGTACACTAACATTACACTTACTGAGTTACTGTACACCAACACACTACTTACAGCACACTAACACCCTACACTTACTGAGTTACTGTACACCAACACGCTACTTACAGTACACTAACACATTACACTTACTGAGTTACTGTACACCAACACGCTACTTACAGCACACTAACACATTACACTTACTGAGTTACTGTACACCAACACAGGCATTACACTTACTGAGTTACTGTACACCAACACACTACTTACAGAACACTAACACATTACACTTACTGAGTTACTGTACACCAACACGCTACTTACAGCACACTAACACATTACACTTACTGAGTTACTGTACACCAACACACTACTTACAGTACACTAACACATTACACTTACTGAGTTACTGTACACAGACACACTACTTACAGCACACTAACACATTACACTTACTGAGTTACTGTACACAGACACACTACTTACAGCACACTAACACATTACACTTACTGAGATACTGTACACCAACACACTACTTACAGCACACTAACGCATTACACTTACTGAGTTACTGCACACCAACACGCTACTTACAGCACACTAACACATCACACTTACTGAGTTACTGTACACCAACACACTACTTACAGTACACTAACACATCACACTTCCTGAGTTACTGTACACCAACACACTACTTACAGTACACTAACATTACCTGAGGTTGACTCTGTATCAGGTTCGGTTCTGTTGGATTACTGATAAGTGTCTATTTTCTTGTAATTGGATGTTTATCAGGTTTAACCTGCATGTGGGCAGAACCTGGCCGAGTTCTATGCGTCAGCTGAAACCCTGGCACTGGAGTTCACCCAGAGAACTACACAGAGTTCTGCAGAAGAGCTACGCCTTATTTTCATGCCATTTCTGTGTTCTGTGAGTCACCGCTGTCTGTTCTTCCCTTCAGCTGCTTCAGTGCTAAGCCCACACACTTAAAAAGGATGGTTCCTCAAGTGTTCTTTAGTGAAGTGAATGGGTCTATTTAGAACCATGAGTCTGCATAGTGAAATGGTTCCGATATGATTCTACATAGAACCTTCTTTGAAAGTGGTTCAGTACAGCACCAAAGCGGGTTCTATATCAAGCTTGTAACAATAGAGGAAACACTTTGTGGTGCTGTGTAGAACCACATGCTGGTTGGAAGTTTATGAGCATATAAGGGTGAAAAGGTGCGGTGCAGTGCAGGAGCCAGACCCGGGAAAAGGCACTGTTCCCAGGGCACTCTACAGACACACGCCCAGGACACACTGCATGCGGGGTAGAAGTGGTGTTTATTGGCCCAAGCAACCACAGATCTCACCATTACTGTCCGGAGTAACTTAGAAGCAGCTGCGTCAGACGGGAGGCTAGGCTACAACTAGCTCCCTCGTCCCGCGCAGAGAGCTACAGCTCAGCGCGCATGCGCAATAGTCAAGCGCACGTAATCAACCGTTACAAGCGCTTTATCACGTCAGTTTTTACATACATGGGAAAAAAATATGATCAGACCTCCATTTAACTCGTAACAGCAGATAAAGAGAAGTCACCTGTATTTCTAGGCAGAAACACGTGACGCTCTGCTTCCAGGAACTGGTGTGACCTCCTTTGAGCAACAATGGCTTCAAGCACAGGGTTCCTATGTCTGTTGACTGACTTGTAGCAGGGGTCTCCAGTCCTCCGTGATGGACAAAGTACATAAAAGTAAATTATGTAGCGGAGTTAAAGTAGATCCCAAAGGTAAAATACTCCTCCAGTAAAGTTTCGCCTTTATATGCAGCACTGTGCACGGAGAAGGCTCGACTTGAGAAGCGATAGATGTGGGCAGTAAGTCTATATAACAGCACTAATATTAGAATAATTAAATAACACTGATACGATAAATGTGCATCATGTGTTCGTTCCAAACCCCTCACTAAAGAGAAGACCAGTACTTTGTGTAAGACCTGACACCAACCCCTGGTTCGGCTAATCCGTGCTTCATGGTGGAGTTCAGCAATAGCATACGAGGGCTGGGAGAAATTTGGAATCAGCCAGTTCTTCACACGGACGAACTCAGAAAACCGTTTGGAGGAATTACTGTGTTATATGGTATTTTAAGAAGCAATAAGTCTCAAGTACCTGGATTAAATAGAGCAGGGAATCTAATGCTGTGCTGCCCTCTAGTGGCCACAAGTGGTTTCTCTGTTGTAACCACAAGTTACACAAATTATTATTATTACTAATGTCGTTGTTAAATGCCATAATCAGTAAAAAAAAATATCTATGTAAAACATCTTATGTCTCCATTATTCATAATGCTCTATAAATGCATTTATGAGGCATTATATACCGTACATAACACCTTATAATTTACCCTACCCCGCCCTCTACACAGCTTCTTCAATCTGCTGCCATCAGGAAGGAGACTGCGGAGTCTAGGAGAGTAACGCCATTTCAGTCCTCTGTATGTCTTGTGTTGTTCTTGTTCCAGTTGTAATCTATTTATCGATAAATGTTCTGCAGCTCGGGTCAGAGAGTAACGCCATTTCCGTCCTCTGTATGTCTTGTCCATATTGAAGTATTGACACTACAACTACTTGCCTTAACCATACCTGCCGAAGGCTTGTTTAATGTCTCTTAAATATTTAAAATCCCCTGCATAACACTTAATAATGCGAGAGTATGTAACTTCATTATGCCAGGTTTCATACCTGCTTATTAGAACTCCATATAATACAACAGGCTCCGAGTAAAGTGAGCTTGTGTCCCTACACGGGCTATACCGCCTGTGGACTCCACTTCCCGGAACCCCTCGGATTAACACGTGACCTCGCTCTCATAGCCGGCAGCCAATCGCAGATCAGCATCGCCAGAGTGCTGATTGTTTGCACCTGGAGCTAGCTCTTCACGAGCTGTTCGGTCTGTCCACTCCTCCTCCTGTTTATCAGTACCTACCAGGCCTCATTGTCCCGGTTTGCTTTAATTGCTATTCGGATCCTCGCTCTGTTTTTTGACTACGTCTCTGGTTTCGTCCTTCGTTTGTATAGTTTGCCGGTTCCTGACTTCTCTCGTCTGTGCCCTCATCTAAATAAACTCCTAGGCCTATCCGCTACGTCCGGATTTGCCCGACCCTGACAGTTTGTCTAAGTGGTAATATGGGACACACAGTGTTAATACGTGTTAATACAGTGTTAATACGTGTTAATACAGTGTTAATACGTTTCTCTGCTGAATTTAAGGATGTTTTTAAAACTTTAATGAGCAAAACATGCCCCAAAAAGCTAATGTACTACAACATGGTGCGCTTATGAAGCGGTATTGTAATGCATTGGGAAACCTGGCATCTAATTATTATTATTATTATTATTAATAGTTGTATGTAATCATATATAATGCATTATGTACATGATTCATGGTGTTTCTGAAATGTCCTCCTAAAACAGAATAAGAATAAAATTAATTATTAACATATGAATCAATGAGTTTCTAATTAATGGCTATGCTGCCTCCCCAACTCCCACCTGCAAGATTACACATCTGCTTGCCTTAATCTGAAGCTGGAGAAAACTTGTGCGGAACAACACACTGCAGGGTTAAGCTGGTCGGACAGACAACAGGACTCCAAACAGCCATTCATTTCTTTAACGCCCTCTCCTTGATGGCATTTCCACATGTGGGAATTTCAAGAACACCTCGATCACTGTGCCTTAACTACTGGGGTAGGAAGCTCCAGTGCCGAAGGACCGGATTCCCAGACGGTTTGGTGATTATTCCTGGCAAAGCACACCTGATTCAGATCATCCTGCCTCATGCTGAGGTAGAGCCTGGTAGAGCTTCAAGAGGACCAAACTTGGTTGGTCTCAGTTCCTCACTCCTGCTTTACTACATGAGCTCAAGTGAAGTTAAGACGGTATCTTGAGAGATATGTAATCCTGACTTTCTTTAGCTCTTGGCATGATGTCTAGCTTTTGAGTATCTTTCGGTCTACTTCGCTTTCTCAGGCAGGTCCTATTTAAGTGATTCCTGTTTGAGAACAGGTGTGGCAGTACTCAGGCCTGGGTGTGGCTAGAGAAATTGAACTCAGGTGTGATAAACCACAGTTATGTTTAACTGGGGGGCAAACACTTTTTCACACAGGGTCATGTAGGTTGGGATTTTTTCCTCCCTAATAATAAAAACTGCATTTTGTGTTTACTTGTGTGTCTTTGACTAATATTTAAATTAGTTTGATGATCTGAAACATTTAAGAGACAAACGCAACAAAACACGAAATCATGAAGGGGGCAAACACTTTTTCACACCATTGTATATCACTGCATCTACGCAAGTTAAGACAGCGCACAGAGGAAATCATACAACCGTCCGCTAACGCTTCCGACTTCCGGTGCACAGTGGAACCGTCTACTGTGGTCTGATATCTGATGAGTCAAACTTTCAGACTCCTTATGGAAACTGTGGCGGCTGTGTTCTCCTCCTCACACTGAACCTTACTGCTTCACTTCCTAAAAGGAGAAAACCTGGCCAGAAGGTTTCATACATGAGGATTTATTAAATAAACACGGTGGTATCAAAACAAATAAGTCTCAGTCCAAAAAGAAACGGATGTGAGCGCTGGCAAATGAAGTCTTGTTACAACAAGGCAAATATCACGACTCACCACCACACCTTCACACCAACAAGGAAACACGATGGAGTTAAACGGACGTGAGCACTTCTCCGTTTTCCACGTACGACTGCGAGATGTAAACAGTGGACGTTCATATGTATGGTGATGTGTAAGGCATCGAGTCTTTGGGTCTGTGCACATCACGTAGCTGAGAGATCACTGACTTACCCCATGTGGTGAAGACGTCCCATCCCTAACCCACTCCACTAAACCGTCAGCTGATAAGGGCAGCCTCGTAGGCCTGTGTAGGTTCATGAAGGCGATGTGTGAAAAAGCTAGTACGCTCGTCAGGCAAGCTGCTTTCTAAAGGGACTTTCTAAGAGTAGAAAATGCGCAACAGTAAACTGATCAAGAACTCGACCTCATGCCCATACGTTACTCAGACCTGAGGGCTGAAATAAATATCACACGTGCATTAAAACTGACCCGTTTAGGTCTGGACTGTTTGCACCAGCTGGGTCCCTGTTATCATTGGAGCGTATGGCAGTATTATGGTCTTCAGTGGCCTGAGCTGAAGTGATAGTACCCCAGCCCACATTTACACTATACATACAAAAGGTAATGAAAATATATTATCTAATATACTCTATTTTGAAATACACCGACAAAATATAGCAACACCTCTCCTGTTTGTAGGGGAGCCGCTGGACACGACCCTTTTCTACATTTGGGGAAATGTCCTACTGTGCCTTCACCACACGCTCACTGCTGTAAGAGCTCGAGTGAAGCTTATTTAGTGGCGGGGTGAGCGATCAAGTCAACATAAACGTAGAATGTGTAGCATCAGGGCTTACGCATAAATCATGAATGTCCAATCCACTGAGTCAAATGGTTCCCATGGCCGTATTGCCCAGTTCAGTTCTGCTGTGGTGCCAAATTAGAACCAAGAAATACAGAGGGAAACCAAGCAGGACATTTCGGCACTAGCTAACAGGCTAACGGCTACACTCACCCTAGAACAAGTTTGAGTCCATCTTGGCTGGATCTACATCTACACTTGATCTTGTACAGGGGTTTATGGCACAGGACAGGGGAGTTCACAGCTAGAAGCTACTAAAAAAAAAAAAAAAAAAAAAAAATTACTGTAGGCCAGACAAAGCAAACTCTAAATAACTGCCTGTATGTCTTGGATACGAAGTTAACAACAAACTTAACAAAATTAGCTCACTGAGGTCATTCTAGTGCACTGCTGTTGGGGTAAAAAACAAAAAACACCCTCCATGTGACCAGAAAACCAAACGGTACCACACAACCTCGAGGGACATTTAAAACGTCTTTGAAACAGAGGCCGGTGTTCCTTCCAGAACGCCTGCCAAACCGAACAGGGTGGATCGTTCTAGCACGCTCGACCATAAGAGCCAGATGCTTGAAACTAAGCAGCATTGCTTATCAGAGCAATCCAGAGACATCTGCGCTTACAGACAAAAGCAGCGAGATCCTACAGTTACTGTACTGTGCAAAAGTCGGAGACCGCCTGATATACATACAGGTTCCAGATACACCCTAAATAAAACACATCAGGAGAACCGTGAACCTCTAACAGAGAATCGCTCAGAAGCTCGATCTTCATCTATTGTACAGCTTCCACGCTTTCCAGAATGCTTGCCGGGAGGGATACATGTCCACACCACCAAAGTTCAGCCTCATAATAATAATAATAATAATAATAATAGTAATAATAATAATAATAATACCAGCTCATAATAATAACACCAGTGACCCAAACTCTCTCAGTCTTCAGACTGTTGGGCAGTCAATCCCTTTTTCTCAGAATAGCACCTTTTTGTGTGATCTGATGGTGAACACTGGTCTAACAGGTCTTCCGGGTGGTTGTAAGGAATCCCGTTCTCATTTTTGAATTCCAATTTTGGAAACTCCCCAGAAACATCTCCTGAAAACACCTTACTGACTGTTTAGACTGGGAAACACTGAAGTGGTGGACTGTCTCCTTTTTTGCCTAGTACTGTACTGTGTTAGGATATAAAGGTGTGTTGGTACTGCACTGGTCTGTACAGAAAGTTCCACGATAGGGATGTTCAGAGCTTTCTGGCCCACAAAGAAAAGTCTGAAGATTTGGCTGATAAAGATAAGTACGGATTCAGAACAGTAATGCAGATATGTAGGTCAGCACGGCTGAAAGGATTGCACGTGTAGAAGTAGGATCTTGAATGCTGTGGGTGTAGCACAATGAATGTTGGTTTATAAGAACAGGAGAAAAGTGAAAAGGTAGCAAAATGCGACAAAGTGAATTATAGTAAATGGTCTCAGCAGCCTATAAGAGTGCAACTCAGAAGTGCAACAAATAAAAAAAAAAAGGAAAAATATTTAACCCTTTTATAACCGAAGCCTTCCGCAAAGGCAGATACATCACTTTAACACAAAGACCCATTATTTGATATTTGATGCAAAGTAAAAGTGCAAAGTCTTCAGGATTTGTTTACTAGTGCAAAGGGAGGTCTTCCATTTCCGTAACACCTGTGCTTTTGTGCTTAACAGTAAAGGCCATTTTGAGGAGGTATCAAAAATTCCCAATGCACCAAAAAAAAAACCTTCATTAAAAAAATGGTGCTAATGACTGGCTCCACTTTGGCCGAGCTACAATGTGATAATACTTAATACTTCAAAATGTGCCCAGAGACACGAACCAATAAGGCAACAACTTGTCCACTCCAACTGAGCCCTTAACCGACACCAGGGGAGCCACCCCGCCACAAAAGCTTCATCAGGATGATTCCTCGGGCAGTGTTGTCTGTGGTCATCTTTGCGAGTGTGCAAAACTTTAGCGTCTGTTAGTTTTTATTGTTGTTCTTTTGCTCTTGCTGCAGCTCCTGCCTGGCCCGACGGGTTCTGTAGCGCTCCTCTGCCAACTGCGGCGTTCTGAGACAGAGAGGGAGCGCTGTTGGGTCTGAAGGAACCGTGCCATCCTGGACTTGCGTGGATGGTAGCGAAGGAATTCATCACAAAATACTGCAATGGAGTTTAGGAGAGGCTGCGGTTCGATCGCCACGCCACTTCATCTTCTTCTTTTTCTTTAAACTCCTCTCTGGAACTTGCTGCCTGTGTGGGAAAAGAATAATAATATTAATAATAATAATAATAATAATAATAATAATAATAATCAAAATAATAATAAATCAAAATCACCATTGAAAATATGAGGAAAGACAAAATGAAGAAAAGTTAAGAAAATAAGAAATAGGGGGGAAAATACAGAAGTAAAAGATGAGAAATGGAGAGAAAGTATAAGACAAGAAAGAGTGAAGAAATAAGGGCAGACGGATAGAGAGATAAGAGACTGAGGGAGGGTAAGAAAGGAAATGGTTACAGTAAGATAGGCAGCTTTCCCTTTCAGTCCTTTCAGAGCTCCCTACAGTGGTTACATGCTCCTCTAAACAGGATATGACTTTACTTCCTACTGCACTCTGCATTCCACACGACTGACAACGCCGGTTCATTCAGGAAATGACTTCTTATCAAACGAACCAATATTTCAGATCTTCGTTGTCATATCAAAACTCTCCGACTGCATTTCTCACTTTCAGTTTGAGGGTAACAGCTGCCCTTTACATTCTCTGATGAACATGATGAGCAGAGGAACAGAAATGACCAGATATAAAGGTGACCATTAGTGACGCTAGTTACTAACGTCATTAGTTAAAACGTTTTTCTGAAGTGAAAGAAAGCAAGCTCACCAAACAAAAACTGCGGTCACCTCGGCTGTTTAAGGTGGTAGTAACTTCAGGCACCTGCGGATGGTGCTGCATGATGATGAGGGGGCTATAAGTACCTGCAGGGTAGGAGTGATGGGATCTACTGATTGAGATAAGGAGCTACAGTGCAGGGAATGTCTCGTTCCATGTGTCCAAAGCAGATGGTAATGATTGGCTAAAAGGACAGCATTTGGGTGTGCCTGCAGGTGAATCTGCAGGTGTGTGGAAGCGTATGGTCATGCGGGTCTACCAGCAGTGGCTAAAATCCCAGGCTACAGGAACCTCTCCTTGGAATTGTGCCAGGGAAGGCCTCCACAAACATCTTGGATGCGAGAAGCTGAACGTTGATGTGGAGCTACATCCAGAAACGTGCCCAGTCCATGCCAAATCCAGTCACAGCTGTTGTTGGTGCTTGTGAAGGCATTACACGCTATTAGGTACGTTTCAGTCACAGGTGACCGTTTTTGTCTGGTGAGCGTAACAGCAGAGGACACATTTCTGCACATTCTACTGACTGTTTATTTGCTTCTATGTTTAGTTTGTAAATGATACACCACGTAGAAACGGTGCACTAAAATGAGCTTGGTGAACTTTCACAGTGTGAATTTTTGCAAACCTAGGAAGAGTCAGTCGATAGAGAACCGAAACAGAACAAGGGCACGCGGTGATGTCTTCTTTCTGAACTATACTAAATGGAGAAACTTCCTCAGTTATTTTGTCGCTCACCACTTCCAGATCAACCACCTCATATCAGCTCGGCTCATACTCATCAACTTTCACTCCAGTGCTGTGAAAGGAAACAGCAAGGTGGCAGTCTGCTGTGACCTGCTGCTTTCCACTGATGCTGAATTTCTTTCGAGTGAGCTCAGTAGCGAGGACCCTGATTGAACTGAAAGCCACTGCGCTCGTTATTTCACTTACCTAATCACCCGGACCAGTTCATGAAAGGCTTTGTCCACATTCATCGGAGGGTCCTTGGCACTCGTCTCAATGTAAGTGATCTGTTTTGTGAATGAAACAAAAACCACCATCATCATCATCATCGTCACGCATGCTGGCCTCATTCAGTGTGACTCACAAACCCTTTAAATAGGACACCCAAAAATACCGCAGCCATCTTTGATTGGCTCATCGTGTGGCTAAAGCAAACTTTAATCACAGCCTGTTTCTAGGGGTGAGTCAGCGCTAGAGCCCGCAACCCACCAAACAAACACATAGATGGGCACACATGCACTTGGTTTTCATACAATATCAGGACGTGGGGTCACAATTACAGTATTTCCACTACGTATTGCATTACAGTATTTCCTCCTAGGTATATATAGTGCAGCACCAATTTAATTATTTCATTTCCAGGCCTATTTTTGTGTTAGGGAAAAAACAAAACAGACCCAACAGAAATATCGTATAATCAGTGTTTAGTGTGTGCACTCTTTCAGGTGTCGGGGGATTTCTTTTCTTTTTAAAGTTCCATCTTAAGCATGACTGAGACAGGACTCAGTCTATGTAGGAGGCCGGGGTGATTTTCTTGTTTACAGGGGCGACTTCATGATTATTCCTGTCCGTCTTTCCCATGCCGGTGTTTTTCTCCACCCCAGAAAATTGCAGGCTGAATTACTATCCACTACAGCGGCGGTTGTCTGATAAATGTAGCCCAGTCTGGATACAAATTGTTGTAATTCTGATGGATTTTCCAGGCGGATGTTCCTTTTCCCTGGTTTTCTGACCCATGCCACTGGCCATGTTTACTCTCCTGCCATGTTGAACTTTTTATTGCCACCAATTTACTTGATCTAGGTGGTAGAAAAAGTCAGTCACAGAAGTGAAATCCTTCAAGGGGCGATTATAATGGCAGCCTCATTTATACCTACTGGAATTCATATTAATTTCACAGCCATAGAGATGCACAGGCTTTACCACTGTGGAGATGTGCAAGTCTTGTTTTGACTGAGGTCCCTCTAACAAACTGATCCAATCAGGGCTGGAGTTTCTGATTTCTACAACCCAGATATTCCCCAAAACACTTTTAATGAGCTTGATTTTCTCTTTTCCATCAAACGCAAAAGCTGTTAATCCAATTGGAATTGTTTTCATGGTCTACCAGGTGTTTCAAGTGGTTGTTAGGAGTCCCCTTTTCTCTGTAGCTTTTTCTGTAGCAAGATTTGGAAGCTCCTTCCTTTTTCACAGTCTTTCCTTTGACCTCTCCATTCTCCATCCTTCTCATCCCCTCAATAACATCTCCTGACCTTGAATGTGTAATTAATGGTCATTTTGGTTGAAAAATGAAGGATGGTCTCTGACTTTTGCACATTACTGTAAGTGGTAATAATACTCCACCATATGCATTATACACACACATGCCTTAAGCACCTAAAAACATTATACCAAGGCATTCATACAGGCGGCAAGTGTTATTACTTTTAATTTCCCAGGTGCATTAAACAATAGCACAGTATTGTACGCAACCAAACCCTCTGAACCAAAATGAAAAGTTTTATAGTTTTAAATATATACAACCTAGTCAGGACAAAGTTAATCCTGGTCAGGTCATTTTTGATCCTGAAACTCTACAAAAAACAAACAGGCACACCAAAATAACACATGGTCTCCAATGGCTGCCAATCCCACTGGTGTCCGGCCGGGGAGAAAAAGCTTTTCAGCCTCTCCAGACAGACGTCTTCCTGTGCTGGTTTCACATTTGCCAAGAAAGGGAGCCTGGATTTTGGGCTTGTTCATCACTTTCTAATTAAAGACAGAGCTGAGAGTCGACAGAAGCTTCAGCATCTGAGCTGTGGGCGAATCTGCTATTTTAAAGTGAAGCTAAAGTGTTCTTCTAAAACCTGCAGGGAGTCTTGACGTTAATGTCTCTGCATACTGATGAGAGAGCGATGCTATATTTACACCTAAGGCTTCACGCTGGTTATTAACCATGTCCCGGTGTATTTGGATCATTTACTTGTCACTGCAAGACGTTAATTACGTGTGAACTTAAAATATTTAATCACTGCAGTTGTTTAAACACACTAAAGCAGGTTTGAAGGATTTCATAGGATAGTACAAAACACAGAAACACTGCACCACTATCACCACCATCATCATCACCACCATCAACAACAAAAAGAAATTAAAAAAACGTGTTTTCTATTCAATAAATTATTGCCAATACCATGACCTTTTATGATAAAGGCTACATGGTGGTTTATTTACACTCGCAGAGGCATTTACATTAAAGGAAGATGTCTGCTTCAGAGCTCTACAAAAGAAAGCTTTAATAAAATACAGTATAATAACAATATAATAAAACATGGTGGTTAGTGTAGCTTAGCGGATAACACCAGGGAGCCGCCACCACCACCACCACCACCAACACATGGGGGAGACTGGGGTCCCAGTCAGGGTGACTATGCTGTGCTTAGGCTTTGCGGCCCGCTCCCTATGCAAGATCTATACCCTCCTTGGCATTACAGGCGCTGCAAAGAGGAAAGCCATCAAGTCCACTACAGAGGCTGCAGAGCGAGCGTCGAGGTGGATCTGGATCAAAAGGTCCGAAGCGTGGGCTATTGCTACTGGAACACAAGTCGGGGTCTGGTCAGCCCTGGCTGGTCGCCTGGGGGAGGGTGTCTGATGTTGCGAGACCCGAAACACCCAAGGATCTCAGGAAACATCACTGATGATGTGTCCCAACGCATCCACAGATGTATCTATACACCTGCTGTGCTACACCAATAAGAGTCCCTGGGTAGACCCCTAACACTACATTGGCCCACCTGTAATATGATTAACCTTGTACGTTGTTTTGGATAAGAGCCTCAGCTAAATGCTGTAAATGTAAACAACTGCACAACTACCGTATCTGGTCTAAATAATCTTTAGAGTCTATTACTGATATTCTAATAGGGGACAGCAGGGTAAAATAATATTCGGTAAGATGGTCCACTTAATTCGTCTGTGGCAGTACGATCTTATTAGAATATTAGTATAACACTATATATAAAACAACAAGAATTTTTAATGATATATGAAAACAGTGCACTAAGAGAGATAATAATAAGCTAAATATTTATAAAATTATTATGTATAGAGTATTTTTTTAATATATATATATATATATATATATATATATATATATATATATATATATATATATATATATATATATATATATATATATATATATATATGCTTCAGAAAATAATATTTAACATGCTGTGCATTTTTTTCATGTCCCTCATGACCACATGGTGAGCAGCTAGATCTAAATACTTCCTAATGTCTGAAAATCAGTGTGGACCAGTAAGAACTGTCATCATAAAAAAATAATCACATTTTCTACAAACTTCTTTGTACTTAAATTACCAATAATGAGTAATGTATAATGAATTATGATAACTGTGTGTGCAACAGCTGTATTATGCTAGTCATGTTCAGTAGGTGCATAAATGAAGGTCACTCAAGCAAAAGGATTTAGTCCAGTTAAAAGTTTTGTCCAAGATATAGTCCAGTTAAACATTTCTGATGTTGATCTAGTTCAGTAGAAAGATCCATATCATGTTCACCAGATATATAAAAATCCAGTCGAAATCATAAATAATAAATATAACTTTCCATTTTCATATTTATCCACTGTCTGTATTTTCACCTTGCTTCTTGTGTGCATAAAACAAGCCTGGTCCAAACGCAGCTTTGTCTGTGTCAAGGGATTTTGGGTCTTTATTAGCTTCTCTTTGCTTAATTATGTGCATCTTCATCACAAGAGGACACATAATTCTAATAAGAGACTGGCGATAAAGGGGAATTCCTGAAGACTGAACTGTGTGCAAGGCTGGTGATAAGAACAAGACATCTGAAGAGTGTAATGCCTTTAAAAAGTTCCCTCGCCAAAAGTTTGGGTTTTTCATGCTAACAAATGCATTACCATCACGTCTGAGAGACTGTTTTATGGCAGTTTTGAGAAGATTTGTAGACACTGAGTTCCCTGGATCCAAATAACACCACTGTAAAGACACCCGAGTTGGTAAGTTGGAGGTTGAGTTAGCCTTTTGGAGAGCAGTATTTGACATGGTTATGAATTTTTTCCCCAGTTTATTAGGTCACCTAGCATAGCAGAACCAAAATAGAAAGATGGGAATTGCATGAGTGTATCTGCCTGGAAGACTCACACTGTGTTTGGCAGCCATCTCGCAGCCCTGGTCACTCGTCACTTTCCTCAAATGCACCAAGTCCACTTTGTTAGCCACCAGGATCATGGGGAAAGACTCTCTGTTGGAAAGTAAACACGACAAAAGCTAAACAAATACCGCTGAGTGCAAGATTATTTATACATCCAGCAATACATTACAATGACTCGTGACTGCCAGGACAGAAATACAGCTGGAAGGTGCTGGAATGCTTTAAGAACATATCTACAAAGCTGTTTTTATAGAATTTAGATTCAATGATCTGATTATTAATACTTTGCTGTGGTTATTTCCAAATGTACAGGTTAAATGTGGCTGGAATAACTTCAAAAAGATGGGAATGTAGAGTAAGCCTTCTAGCCCAAGCACTCTTACTAAAACAACAGTGTGTTATCCACTACTCTTTCCATCTGTGAGTGAGCTGAGTGCTAAATCATTGGCTGTAGTAATATACTGGCTGCGGATACATCCACCTAGATCACCCTTACATCTTTGTGAGGGACAGGTCAGCATCACTCACCGATCTTTCACCCTGAGGATGAGCTGGTGAAAGCGGTCCACGTGCTCAAAGCTGGCCTTGTCTGTTACAGAGAACACGATGAGGAAGCCATCCCCTGTCCTCATGTACTGCTCTCGCATGGCACTGAACTCCTCCTGCCCGGCTGTGTCCAGCACTGAAACAACATCACACAACACTGGATCAGGGTTTAGACACAGTAACAGAACACATAATAACCAAACTCTGTAACCTTTAATTGCAGGCATGATTCACCAACTGCCATGGTAGTGTATAGGCTCAGCATTGTTCTGCTCCGTTAGCCCTCTGTGTCGTGATCTAGACTGGTTATTCATCTTCTCCCCTCTTGACACAAAAACAATACAACAATGCCGACGCAGGCAATTTTTCACTAGAGGACTTTTACCCAGCTTATTATTTCCAGCGAGCGTGAGCTCATTCCGAGTAAAGTTCAGATCCATTAATGCCTGCTGCTGAGTTGTTAAATGAGGGTAGCGATGAAGCAGGACTGAAGTGTGACTTGGATTGCTATGACACAAATTAAAAAAACAGCCCGGATTTCAACTTCACTAATCAAATATACAATTAACCAAATAAATAAACAAACAAACAACAACAACATCACTGAGTAACTACTGTACTAATGGAAAAGACTAGTATAATGGTTTCTACCTTCCTAATGCATTAATAAACAGCTCTCTTGTTTGGAGTGTCTGTAATACTGCACTGCCACATTCAGTTATTATTTATTAATTTTATATATTATATATCTACCTGTCAAAGATTTAGACACCTCAGACTAAATAGATGTTGTTGGTGATCTTAACGACTCTACAGGCTCACACTTAACAGCTTCAACTGATGAGAAACAATAGATATACTCTTGATGTACCACAGTATGATATTTCTCCATATCTCTCCTTTCAGTTTAGTGAATATTCATGATGGACCGACCAATTGAATCGCTCCAAACCTGCTTAGACATAAACCTTGTTTTATCAGTCTCCTCTGCAGGTTAACTGGACTGTATCATTCCATGAGAGCTATTTTAGTTTGATGTCTTCACTTTTATTCTAAAGTACAGCATTCAGATAAACACAAGGCGAACAGCTCCTGTAGCTTTAGTAGCTGTGTCTGAACCTTTGACTGGAAGTGTATATACATGGAAGGTTCCTGAAATATACATGGTCTTCAGTCTAACACTACAACTTACATGTGTACATATTTTGAATTAGATTTACACTGCTATGGAAATGCTCCAGGGATTGTTTCATAGAGCTACATTAAAAGGCAACCGCAGCATTACTGTATAGTCATATTCATATGTCTGCTTGTTGAATGGGTAGTTTTCCAAAGAAAGTAAAATCTACTAGTTCAAACTGAGAAATCTTATAAGAGATTAAGAGTGGATTAAAATATTAATAGCAGATAAAGTAAGTCACTCTCGTGTGCGCTTTGCAGGGTCAAGGTACCAGCCATCATGCAGACAGGTGCACTAAAATATCGAAGCCTAAATGAGGGACAAACACAGAGAGGGAAGATCGTTAACATGATGCCGGAGACACTACCATCCAAAATAGCCCACTGTCCATCGATCTCCGTGTGCTTCAGGTAGGAGTCCTCGATGGTCGGATCGTAATCAGGCACGAATATCTTCTGGAAAAACTGGATGGTGAGAGCGCTCTTGCCCACGCCACCGTCCCCCACCACCACCAGCTTGTACGTGGGGAGGTTGTCGCTAGGGACTGCGCTGGTCGCCATGACAACAGCTATACCTGCAAGACAGGGAAGAAGAACATATTGGAAACCTGCTGCTGCCACTGGCTGCTTCCTCCAGCATCCGAAAAGCAGGAGGTCATATGAGACCCACGCTCAGCATGAAGACGGAAACGTCCGAAGTTTAAATGAGAGAATGCAACGCGCTTTCAGAGGAGGCGCCGAGGTCGGAGAGCAATATTCCTCTTGAATAATGCAAGAGCTAAAACAAGTCAAAGAACCACAGAGGAAGTGTGGTCTTCTCTAGACTCAGACTGGGGTTCACTTTAATTATGTCGGTTTCCGGCGAGACACCAGATGTGAAAATGTCTTTGGTTTTTTTCACCCACTGAAGGTTTTCTTTAGGGTGTATTTAGTTCATAAACAGCAGAAATAAACACTGAAATACCTCAAACATTATGAGATACACATTCTTTTCCTGTGCATCCTCAAGTCCCTTACAGTACGGTTTAAACTGCCCAAACCTAAAGCTAATGTAACATACGCTCATCATCAACTACGCAGTTACACAAATAGCTGCACCCAGAAGGAAACGACCAACAGGAATGAAACTGGGTGGGTGGGTTTGACATCATGAGGCATGTAATTAATTGTTTCTTGCTCAGCTGTGCAAGGACAAGCCTTATCGCTATACCTGTCCCAACAGCCACATTTAGTGAGGAGTGATGTCCTCCATGAGTCATCCTGTTAATGCCAGCACCATTGGCAGACGGCTGCACCACGCAGGACTACATGCACACAGACCGTTACAACAACTGTCCTTAACACCACGTGTCGTGTCAGACTGTCATGGAGTGACTTACAATGGCAAGACTTTCGTCTTGGTGGAGACACACCAACAAATCTCTATGTGGAGGCACCGTGGTCAGAGCCAAGATACACAGTCTGTTGTCATGCGCCACACATGGATGGATTATCGCAGGACACCGTAAAGAACCTCTACAACACCTTGCTGAGACGTCTAGCATCAGTCTACATTTATTCTTCCTGGTAACCTTCATCTTCCTTCCCAACAGCACTGCAATCCCACACTTCCTTCTGGGTGGAGCTGTTCCTTTGATGATGTGTGAATGTACACTAAGAGTAGATTGTGATACCATCATGAATCGGCCCAGCTAATAGATTAAATTATTAGTTTAGAGAAAGCTACAGACGTATCAGCAAGCAGCAAATTAACAAAAACAATAAGAACATGGGAGTTCAAGTTTCCTTCGAGAGTCTGTTCCAGTTACTCTTTGCTATAACTCACAGTTTCATGATAAATGATCCAACAAACATAAACATGGTCCAAAATGACTTCTCACATTAACTCGCAACGAGAGAGGAGGTCACCCTCCTTACACACTTACACACACACACCAACAACAACTCCTCACTCTCAAAACTCCATAGGTTGAATATTGGTTCCACAGTACGTACTACACTTCTACATCTCAAGGCTGTAACTGAATGTTATAGCCTCTATAGTTCGAGGTTAAAGAACTGCGGAAGTCAGTGGTAGCAGTGATGAAGTAGCACTTCACAAGTATTTCACATTTATGACCAAACCACAAGTTTGCACCCTGTCATTGCACCAAAAAGCAAATAAGAGAAGCTCTGAAATCTATGATACTCTATCATTTACACATAACATAGGCCCTAAGGGGTTTTCCCATAGTGGGATGCAGAAACCATACTAACGTTTTTCTCCATTGTTGGGGTTTTCACAGCCCTCTGCCGCCATAAAGAGCAAAAAAAAGATTTCCATACTGCCAACAGAAATAGAGAACGTGTGGGTTTTGCATCAAAACTTTCCATTTGTAATATGATTTACTGAAGTGGTAGTTAGAACAGAAAGCACAGATACAAAAGACCCACTTTATCTTTTCGGATACCAAACACTCATACCGAAACCTGGAGCTATCAGCCGATAGCAATCAGATGAAAGACTTTTCTTTTTAAAAGCTAGTAAGCCTTGAAAACATTTTTAATTAATGTTCTTCACTTAGGACAAGCACAGGTAAGGTACGACAGCCACACAGTTAACAGCATCACACCTCAGGGCGAGTGCCATTTCTTAGTTTGTGAAAGAGACAGATTCCTTCTTTTCCATTTTGTGTTTGTGTCACACATACAAAAAGGGGCAGGTTGTTTAAAGTTAATGTGTTAATGACACGTTAATGGGGTAAACAAGTAATTCCTTAGATTCTGACTCTTCAAATCATATGTAGCAGTGCAGCCTGAAGCCCAGCTGCAGTGTGCTACGTGTTGTTGCGATAGAATCTCTCAAACAAAAGATAGCCTTTAAATGTCAGAGCGATTCCTTTACCAGAATGCATTGCACAGAGCCTATGCAAGAAACCTATGGATAAATCAAAGAGCAGCAATCTAACAAAGCCAGCAGCAAAATGCAGCTATAGTTTCCCTAGAGAGCTTACACAGCTGTGTGAACGAGAGTAAGAGCAAGAGGCTACAATCACGAAGGAGTCAAACCGCTGAATGAACACTCTTCACCAGAACAGTAAATGCGCAAATAGCCGCACCCAGAAGGAATCAGCTGACGAGACTGAAACTTGGTGGGTAGGGTTGACTTTCTGAGACATACGAATGATTCAAGTTTCAGCTCAGCTGCGCATGTGACGTAAGCAAGGACAGGCCTCATCACTGTACCTGACTGACCCAACAGCCACGTTTGCGGACAATCGGCTAGCACTGGTGTCCTCCATGAGTCATCCTGTTGCAGCACTACATGTACACAGACTGTTACAAGGACTGCTCCTAACACCACGTCAACATCACCAAAGACTGCGTGCCAGACTGTCATGGAGTGACGCAGAATGACAGGAGGTCATCTTCAGTGACGAGTCCCTATTTTGTCTTGGTGGAAACGACCAATGAATCCGTGTGTGGAGGCCCCGTGGTCAGTACCAAGATGAGCGGTTTGTTGACCCACGTCCAGGAGGCCTGGTATCACTCAACGTCCACCCCTACAGCACCATCTGCAGGAACTGTGTGAGAATTTCATTCCAAACAGAACTGCATCCGACACTTCCTTCTGGGTGCAACTATATTTTGATAAGTGTACATGTATATAGGATGTATACACTCATTGGCTGGAACAAGCAGCCACTGTTGATCTCTCTGAACAATGGTGATGAAAGTTGAAAATAGCATTCTGTGGAAATCATGTGATGTTTGGAAGACAAGAATAATGTTACTGACACCAATCACCATGTTCAGAGGAAGCTTATTTGTTCATTCACATAGCCTCAACACAATGCACTGCTTCTCAAACAGACAACACTCAGGAAATTGGACAAATGTGATTAATCGTGACTAATTATCTGCTGTGTGACAGCCCTGGGAAAAAGCTATAAAGACGGACCACACTGACATTTATAATCGTCACCAATTTAGGAAAGGACAGAAGGAAAAAATAAACAGCCGGCAAAGATAAACAATAACACCATCATCAAGTTAATTCGGGTACATGATAATAACATAAACCTTTCATCATGTCTGCATAAACCTACGAAACCTTTATAAAGGCTATTTCCAATAAGTAGCAATGGTCTCACAAGCTGCTTTTGTCAACTTCACTGTCAAGCTGATATAACCCTTACATCAAGATACATAAACACATAACTCATATAGTATTTTGGAAAACCTTTTGGGATTCATAACAGCCTATAAATAGATGAATGAAACACATCTTACTTTAGGGCTACAACACAGTCGCTGTACTGGCAAAGGTATTCATTATAATCTCACAAGCATAAATATGACATTAGTTTTACTTCATGGGCAGAGAACATACATAGCATAACTCAGTAATAAGTATCAGTATTATCAGTATAAGTATTCATAAAGTATCAGAATTACCAGTATCAGTATTCATACAGTATCAGAATTCAGTATTAGTATTCATACAGTATCAGAATTCAGTATCAGTATTCATACAGTATCAGAATTATCAGTATCAGTATTCATAAAGTATCAGAATTATCAGTACCAGTATTCATACAGTATCAGAATTATCAGTACCAGTACTCATACAATATCAGAAGTATTGGTATCAGTATTCATAAAGTATGAGAATTATCAGTACCAGTATTCATAAAGTATCAGAATTATCAGTACCAGTATTCATACAGTATCAGAATAATCAGTACCAGTACTCATACAATATCAGAAGTATTGGTATCAGTATTCATAAAGTATGAGAATTATCAGTACCAGTATTCATAAAGTATCAGAATTATTAGTACCAGTATTCATACAGTATCAGAATAATCAGTACCAGTACTCATACAATATCAGAAGTATCGGTATCAGTATTCATAAAGTATCAGAATTATCAGTACCAGTATTTATACAGTATCAGAATAATCAGTACCAGTATTCATACAGTATCAGAATTATCAGTACCAGTATTTATACAGTATCAGAATTATCGTATCAGTATTCATAAAGTATCAGAATTACCAGTACCAGTATTCATACAGTATCAGAATTAAAACATACAGAACAACTATACAGTGAATATCCAAGGCAGTGTTCCTACTAGCGATGCATGTTGTAGTAGCTGTAATGTAAATGAGAATGACGCACCTTCGCAGGTAAACCTTTTTCAAAGGCTGATTTCACATGAAGTACATTAACTAGCTATGCTACTTTTGTTACCCTGGATCAGGCAGTGCTGCAGTGAAGAGCAGGATTTGGCTGGGTTCACACTGCCATGCTGAAAAGCCACAAAACAAGAGTTTTGCCCTACTGCCAAAAAGAACCGTGTGGACACACGAATCTGATCCTTTGAAATCCGACCTGAGCCACATCATTACGTGGTCCTGGCCATGCAACCTCAAAGACCACGTTCAGTTCGGACTGAATGTGATTCGATGCCCATGCAAGTCAACACGGCAGCAGCTTCAAACCTGACATCACAGACATTGGACAGTGGATGAGCAACACATCCGACCCGTTTCACCTTCGCCTTGTTCTAAGGGAGCTGATAAGAGCGTTACAGCGAAGGCCGCTTACTGCTGGTTAGTTTGCTGTTCATGATTGTCAAATTCACCACTATGTATCACACACACCAAAAACACACTGAGCTAATCAGAACAGGCATCGCACCTCACCTCAGAAAGCATCATGACAACAGCTAATGTCAGCAAAACCTCGCTTGGCGTAGGTGTTGTCAACTTGCCAATGCACTTGACAGAAACGGTCTTTGCAGTAGCTGCAGCTAATCAGAATAAACCTTCATAATGGATGGCCTCAGTCAGATGTCCAATCAACATGAATACATTACAGTATGATAGGTGATAAACCAATCATCTATTTATATCTAGGATCTGTAATTATATTATAGTACCTGTTCACAGGCTCTGTGTTGGTCTAAATGATGATAGTAGATCTGATAACTTCTACATAAGCTTATCACAACAACATTTATGCCATACCATCACACTGTCCATCCCTGCATGTCCTCATAGCTCAAATAGAGGTTTCTTTGCTCAATTACTCAATTGGTCTACAGGTAAGATAATCCTTCATTAATCCCACAGTGGGGAAATTCACAGTGTTACAGCAGCAAAGGGAGATCACAGCACACATACGCACAAGGCTCAAAGTGGAAGTGCCACTTCTTGTTTGGTATTTCATCCAGATCCTTTGCACTGTATACAAATGTCATACTGGGAAGTGTGATTACCTTAAATCTGATCGATATGTCCATATCGTTCCTGACGTTTTCTTAGGATGTAGCGTATCACGATATTTCTGCTGTGTCGCAAAAAGAAAACATCATAACCCGTCATCATAACGATCCTCCTATGGCAGAAATAGCCGCCTTACAGGTGTATCTGGACCACTTCAATCGGCCCACGCCTAATGAGAAGTTCACACAAGGCATGCGACGGCTTTGACACGACACTAACAAAATCCATTCTTACCTAAACGTGTCTTTCTTTCAAACCTTGCCGATAACCCACTGACACTGTCTTGACACCACCGAGGCCGGCAGGACGGCGGCCGTGGCCGGTTCTGAATGGGGACCCTGCCTGTGCCACCCTGGGAGGAAACGGCTGTCAGCGGGGAGACAGCCGCCCCTTCCTGCGGTCCACAATACGAGGAAGGAGTGAGTTTCCTTCCTAATTCCACCCACTCCACATCAGAGCACCCTCGTTCACGAGGGAACCCAAACTCGCCTCACTCTCACACGCCCAGCACTTAAACTCAAACCCATTGCGGGTCACAGCTCGTACCGGACTTACTCCTGAGGAAAGAGCTGCTGAGCTGAATCAGGTTTGGACAAACTCCTTCACCTTAGAAGGATAGAGAGATAAGTGACTGGTTATTTTCAGTGCCAGTATGTGAGTTGTAGCCACAGTTTAGACATTTCGATATCACAAGTCCTAACTGTGGATAAAGAGAACCCAATCTAACAAATACGGGTCATTTATTAAATGAGGAAGACGATCTAGTACTTCATCTGTGAGTGGTATAGGTATGTGAACCTCTAGTTAACTTGGTGAAATAAGAGCCAAGAGTTTTCAGTCAATGGGATGACAAATAAGGTCTGAGCGGTCACCATGCTCTATTTCAAGGACAGGGATCTATCAAAGACGTATCTTCATAACAGGTGTGCGGAAGTGCATCGAGCCATAGCCAAAGGAGATTTCTGCGGACCTCAGAAAAGGAGCTGTTAATGCTAATCAGGCTGAGAGGGGTTACATAACCATCGCTAAAGAGTTTGGACTCTGGAGTTTGGAGAGGTGGGAATGGTACAAGTGGTCGACCAAGAAAGACCACTCCAATAGGAGGGACTGAAGTAGTCCACAAGGACACAAAGGTCCCAGGATAACTTCTAAGCACCTAAAGCCATTTCACATAGAGGGCTAATGGAACACCGAACAACAATGGTGGGAATGGCAGGGTTGCTGAAAGAACATTGATAGCCATCTGCAGTTGATAATGATCGCAAAGCAAGCCTACTGGGAGGGGCAGGGGGTGGGGCATTGGGGGGGGACTGTGGATGGATGAGACTGAAAACGCTGTACTGTAGATTAGTGTAAAACATGGTGGTGGTAGTATCATGGTTTGCGTCCGTTTTGCTGCAGCTGGGCCAGGGCTTGCCATCATTGATGAAGCAATCCATTCTGAATTACACCAGAAAATGCTAAAGGAGATGATATCTGAAGGTCAGGATATCTGTCCATAACGTGGATCTCAAGAGAATTTGGGTCGTACAGCAAGACAACAACTAATTCTACCCAAGAATGAATCAAGAAGGATAACACTGTTTTAGAACAACCAAGTCGAAGTCCTCACATTAGAAATGTAGTGGGAGGACCTTAAGTGAGGAGTTCAAGTAAGGAAACCACCCTTATCCCAGAGCTGAAGCTGTACGGAGGAGCCGCCTAAAATGCTGGCGTGCAGGACTTATCCAAATACTGGAAATGTTTATTTGTTATTGCTACTCAAGCGAGTCAAACCATATACCAAATGTAAAAGGTTCATGTTCATTTTGCCACTCACAGGTCTGCAATACTGGATCCTCAATAAAGAAAATACCAAGTAAAATCTATTTTTAGATTTGTTTAATTGTATTCATTCTTATCTTTGTTTGGGAAGGCTATTATTATTTCTGCTTATCTTTAGGTCATATTTATGCAGGAATACAAAAAACTATATTCTAAAAGCTTCAAGAAACAGGTCACATGCTGGCAGGGTGATGAGTGTGTTGCACTAAACCAACAATCTAAACGATTGTCTCCATCTGATTGACAGGACCAGCCATAGGCTTGGGGTGTGATCCAATCATACCACCACAACACACATTAACACACCACCATGTCAGTGTCACTGTGCAGTGCTGAGAACGATGCACCACCCAAATCACACCTCCCACCCTTTGGTGGTCCTGTGGGGGTACATGTCCACTGATGCACAACACAGGGTACCTGTTTTACAGAATAACAAGATAAACAGAGAAACAGATGGACTACAATCTGTAACTGTAGAAATACAAAGAGCTCCAAAATGTTCAATGGAGCTGATAAAAGGACAATGAGGGTAGATATGAGTCTATATACTGGGGCGGGGTAATAAAGGGTGGTCTCTGACTTTTACACAGTACTGTTTATTAGTTTCCTGGTAGTTACTGAATAATTCACAGTAATTATGTATAGTAGTTAGCAGTAAAGTTTAATTACTGACTAATAAGCCTAATGCCTAATAAATGAACAATTAGCCGAGAGGGTACGGCTGGTCATGTGGCCCATTTTCAGAGGAACCTTCTCTCTATATGGTGTACGTTATAGAGTGGTACAGAGTCTTCATTAATAGCTCAAGTGTGTCACTGTGAGTCACTTCACTTCCACAGCACAACACAGCTTTTGTACAACACATCTGCATCCCGAAACATGTTCTCTGTTCGGAGCAGCTGAACTGGACGCAGTTAAACCTCAATGCTGTATTGTCTATGTCATTCCAGTCCAGCTCTGGCATCGCGAAGATACCATCACTGACAGGCTTTGTAATTAGCTCCATTTGGTGCCATTCGAAACAGGGTGCTGCCTTTGAGTGCGAGTGGGAGAGGGGGTTTCTCTTTGGCCTTGAAGAGCAGCTGTTCTGCATTTCAGTGACCACGGACACAGGCATTCTTCAGTGTGCTTCGAACTGGCAGTGCTGGGCAACACTGCCAAAAGTTCAATACCACAGTACTGTCGGAGTATAAGGATATTAAATTTAAAGGGGAGTTATTGGGGGTTTGGTTTTCTCTGATGTGTTTTCAGTGCAAGCAGCTGCCACTTTAAAGGGCAATTCCACCAATTTTTCAGAATTTTTGCACAATTTTGTCACCGAGATGCCAACAAAGTCATTTAGATTGGACTGAAGTAAAGGGGTTCGCTGTACTGAGGTAACTGAGTCTGATTTCTGTATAGTGGTGGTAATATGAGCGACATCCACAACACAAATACAGCCAGTTATTTACAATCCGAAACCAGCAGTGGACCTTTATGCGTCTTCTTCAATAATATAGTGGGAAATCTGAAATAGTGGTTATACTGTACAACCCTGTATTGGTATAAAGGCAGTACGTCTCCTCCAGGAATCACATTTTTAATAATTTCATAAATCCATGTCTCAGGCAGCACACTCATAACCATTTCATGTAATAACTTTCCGTGAGGTATTAAACTCATCAGACGTCTGGTTCCTATCACAACCACTGTCAATGTCAACTGCAGTAACAACTAGAAAAGTAGATTTCAGAAGGAAACGAGAAATGTTGCACAGCTTTAACGGTTTGCACTTTCTGCTAAGCTTTGGTTGCTGATGAATAAACAAAACATAGAGGAGTGAGAGTCAGTGTGTCTGTGGATTAGAGTTTGGGGATCTGTCCTGAGTGAGTACAGTGAGTACATGCAGATTGGGGGCTGTAGGTAAAAGGAAACAATGAAGTTTGGAAGGGGTGAAAATGAATGTGACTCTAGGGGGGGGAAGAGGGATGGGGGGAAAGACAAAACAGACGAGTGTGGGTCGAACCAAAATGTAATTCCTGCTTGGGGGTCTGTGCCGAGATGGTGCATCAGAAATGGCGTCCCTGTGCCAAGCAGGAGTACAGTAGATGGACATCCACTTTTCCATCCCATTCATTCTTTATAGCAATAAAAACTGCCAAAGTGTGCATCCGATCAAAAAGCTGGATACAAGCACACTGTTCCAGATCAGCCTAGAATGTATTTCACCACCATCACTACATAGGAAGACTCAGAAGACAGGTGCAGGTTCACTGGTCCCTTTGGATGGTAAAAAACTGGCTTTATTTTGAGGTTGCACATTTCCTGGTTTCTCCACCACTGTGAAGAAATCAGAGCTTGTACGTTTCTTAATGAAGAGCCATTTCACATCACAACACGTCTGTAAGACGTTGTTTACTATCAACCACTGAAGTAAGCAGGAATTTTGGAAATATGGTGGTATTCCCCTTTACATCCAATCAAACAGGTAGGAGAGCCTTATCCAGCTTCCAGGGGCAAAGGATGGACTCAGTGGGGATCAGCATACCTGACTGGCTATTCAGGTCCAGGCTAAAGGCTCTCCCTATCTGTTCGAATCTCACCGTTCCACCTTAAATCGTGGAGCAGTTGCATTCTGGCGCCTCGGGCTGCTGCACCACTTAAGGTGGAACGATGAGATTCAAACGAGAAGCTGACAAATAGGTAGCCAACTTCAATATCGTTTATCCAAAGCTTTTTAGTCACTGTATAGACACCTTTTCTGTATTCCAATTTCTCTGGAAACTTAAAAAGTCTCCTCAAGTTCTGTAGTGTATCAGACACTTCTCCTAAACCGTTAGCTTAGCATCAAGAATTGCATCAGATTGCGATGAAGGAAGAAGCAGCAGCAGCAGCAGCTTACTTACCACTGATGGGTTTGAAGCCTTGCTGAGAGAGAATATCTCCCCAAACCCTCCCCACATCCCTTAAAGGCAGCAGACAGAAGTTAGTCGACAGTTTTCTCTCATAACGTCAGCAAAAGACATCGCTGTGCCTGTCTAACGTTACTCCGCCGCCGTATAAACACTCTAGCTAGCTAGTTAGCTAACGTAGAATCTTTATATCGCAACTGCTGCTGCTGCTGGTGCTACTATAAATAGAATGGACTCGCCTGGAGGGGGTGTTAAATTTCGGCTAAATTATGACAAACTTTTAACTACAGGTTTAATGTGACTTAAAGACTGTAAAGGAGGCTATACATTTAGGAAACAGCACTTTCTAAAAGTTTTTTGTTGTAGGAAATCATGGGCTTAAAAGAGTTTATTAAAAAAAATATTCTCGCCCCCCGCGGTTGTGAAAGTGGACTGTTCCAAAACACTAACGCGTTCAAGTTTAAAGGGGAACTCCACCGAGTTTTTCCAAAATTCTAAATAATTAAATTGTTTAGATGTAAACAAAGTGATTTAAAGTGATTTGATGAGGACAAATTCCGCTCTAGAAAGACACCTCAAGCCTCTAAAAGCCTTTTACATGAAATGGTTATATGTATCTGAGACCGTTTTGCTTCTTTGTGATAGTGTTGGCTTTAAACATCTTGTTTATGTATTTAGGTTGATCCGTACATGGCGGAGGGGTGCATGTCAAAAAATCCCAGTATATATATATATTATTATTATTATTATTATTATTATTATTATTATTATTATTATTATTATTATTATTATTATTATTATTATTATTATTATTATACAGTCATCTGCATAATAAAAATCTTTGTGGCTTCACTAATGTGAAGGGGTAATCTTCACGTGTGGCGGACTATATATATAGATTCTCTATATTCTCTATAAATGAACATTTGATGCCAAACCACTCTGTGTCTTGGTTTGCATTACAATGATTAAATTTGGCACAAATTGTGAGAATTTAAGGTGCAGGGTTGCACTAAAAACAATGGCTTAAAGAGAACAAATGAAGACTAATACAAATTAGTGTCATGCCATGTCAGTCTAATATGGGGCTATATGATGGTATACTGTAGCCTATGCTATGAAGCATGTTATAAAGAAACTGGAGGTGGGTGGTTTGATACAATTTCAGGATCTTTTAGTTTTTTCATTAAGGAATAAACAAAATATAATTTAATATTAAATCAAATTTCTGTTTGATACTATACAACTATAGAAAGTAGCGATTGAGACATGGACAGGATATGAGAACCACTTTTCGTGCCGCCCTTTCCTGTTCTCTGCGTCTTATAAACACATACTGTATTCAGCTAGAGCATGCAGGTTGCAATTTCTGACCTGTGACTAGGAGCAACCACAGAAAACACCCCATCAGATGGAAATTCTTACTCAAGTCAGTACAGTACATACCCAGCCCTGGGTCTCAGTCTCAAATGTCTTTCTCCTCTCAATGCACTGGATAGTACACTATAGGATAGTGTTTAGAAGCAGAGGTCTTTTTTTTAACCTAGGTAGTAAACTATGCAGGGAACATGGAGTCATTTGAGACTGACTCTACTTTTAACCTACAGATGTTAGTCAGTTAAATCCATAGTACTGACTATACTGACTATAAACTATTATATGGAGGTCACAAATTAATATATTAAGACCACAAGTTATTGTACTGTGATCACCCATTAATACAATGAGGCCTAAATTGATTATATTGAGGCCATGCGTTAATATAAAGAGGCCACAAGTTAAATGCATTAAGCGGTAGG
Organism: Prochilodus magdalenae; assembly: GCA_024036415.1. Classification (NCBI taxonomy): domain Eukaryota; kingdom Metazoa; phylum Chordata; class Actinopteri; order Characiformes; family Prochilodontidae; genus Prochilodus; species Prochilodus magdalenae. The sequence continues at coordinate 22,992 of JAMWET010002823.1, read as the reverse complement.
GTGTGACTGTAGGGAATAGGGCATAGGCGTGATAGTACTGAGCGGAATGTAGAGAGTCGGGTATAAACACTAGGGAAGGAGGGGAGATACAGTCATGGGTAGGGTGTGACTGTAGGGAGAAGGGCATAGGAGTGATAGTACTGGGCGGAATGTGGAGAGTAGGGTATAAACACTAGGGAAGGAGGGGAGATACAGTAAAGGGTAGGGTGTGACTGTAGGGAGTAGGGCATAGGCGTGATAGTACTGAGTGGAATATAGAGGGTAGGGTATAAACACTAGGGAAGGATGGGAGATACAGTAAAGGGTAGGGTGTAACTGTAGGGAGAAGGGCATAGGCATTAAGAGGGGAATGGGACGTGTAGACTCCGCCCCCTCCCTCTCCGCTTTGTGGCGCTGACGTATAACTGCCGCGACAGAGGCGCACAGAGGGAGGACTTCATGCCGTCCTTGTGGAAATGAGCCGTTCTAGCTGTACGTGTGTAAAACCTATATAATTCAGCTTTAACCACCATGTACCAGCTTCTGCAGTCTGACTACAAGCGCTTATGTATGTGTAGCCGTGCTGCCTCGTAGCTCTGGGGAAATTCGGTCTCGTTGTGATGCTGTAAGCCAATGTAGTGTAGCCGTGACATTAATTTAAAGGGGTATACCACTGATATATCATAACCTGTGCATAACGAGGTGCTTAGGATGTAGACCAAGTCTTGCAGAGGGGTTTGAATTGAAGTGCTCCGTTTTAGAGAAAAGTGCCATAGCAGAATTGTCTACAGTGGTGGTGATGGGAACCAGACGCATAAAGAGTTTATAAACGTTCCCCCACAGGAAGCTAAAATTCTAATGGTTATAAATGTGCTGCCTGGTGGTGTTACATTGTTTTACGATCATTTAAGGGTAAAGTTCTGATTGTAAACATAATGAAAAATGTGTTTATAGTCAGAGAGGTACATGCAGCACCACTAATATTTCCTCTCCACTATGAATGGCAATCCAATCAACATGTTTACATGCATTTAAGTAATCGGATCATAGGAAACTCTGGGTCTACATGAGACGGGCAGTAATTGGATTTCTTTGTAACCAGCCGAAACTCACAGGATAAGACATGACAAATAAGACATGATAAAAACATAACATAATGATGCAGCTTATGTTCAAAACAATGAGCCACTGAAAATATATATGTTCTCTACAACATGAAAATTATTTTAGCGTATAGTCGGATTCAGTGTCGCTTCTGTTCCTTGTATTCTGCCATTCCTGTTAAACACTGCCTGCTTGCTTCCAGTGTTGCCATCTGTATTTACACAGTATACATGTGGTTTTTATAATCCAGATTATGTGTCCAGATTTTATATTAGGGGTTCTAGGCCTTCATTCTATGTAAGAAACTGGTATGTGCTGTTTACATGACCACTTGAATAATCAGATAACCGCAAAAATCAGATAATGATCAGATTAAGTGCATCTTTAAATGCATCAGATTAAGTCCACTCAGTGATTAAACTCTATAGATCCAGTTCATGATGGCATTTAGATTAGATTAGATTAGATCAGATCAGATTAGAACCATTTTTGCTAACCGTACTTACACACAGAGGACCTTAACCTCTGCATTTAACCCACCCATGCAGTGATACACCCACACACTAGTGAACACACACGCCCAGTGTGGTCGACAGCCGTATCCATGGTGCCCGGGGTGCGGTGGAGGTTTAGGTGTCTTGTCCAAGGGCACTTCGATCATGTCCTCGTCAAGCTGAATGTATCGTGTCCTGATATTTATACTTTATACGTTCTAGGAGAATCCACTGGCTAGAGACAGCGATGGCGTCCGGTTTCCTGAAATTCTCGGTGCTGGTGCAGAAGTATCGGACCCCTCTCCTCCTCACTGGCTGCGGGGGCGTCTTTGCCGCAAACATTTTCTATCACGTCTTTCCTGACAACACCTACAAGAAGCTGTACCAGGCCTGGAGCAAGGGAGAGCCTGCTGTGCTGTCGGACAAACTGGAAAATGTGTTTCAGCAGGTGCTGAAGGATTCGGCTGTGGGCTCCCCGGGTCAGTACAGCGCATTCGCTGCCTACGGTTTCCATCCTGTGGGGGCAGGGATCCCGTGGCTCCCTGCGGGCGCGCAGATTGGCATCCCGGCAAACTTCAACAGTACGCCAGAAGACGCGTCGGGAATCACTAACCGGACCATCCTCATCAATGGCAGAGAGGTGGAGTGGGACAGCGAGGTGGGAGCGGCTCTGAGAAACGCCCTGGTGTTGTCCCTGGACGCTCAGAAGTTCGCCATGGCTCGAGAGGTGTGATGGGTTTCGTGTTAGTTGAGGGTCTGAATGCAGGTCTGCCACAATAGGGGTATTTTTTTTTTTTTTTCAAGCCATAATTCAGACAATAATTCAGACATTAATTCAGATATTAATGTAGATATTAATTAGATATTTTAGTTTTGGACTGGAACCTCAAGACCAATTCCCGTTATTAGGAAATAGAATCTTATAGCGGCACGGTAGCGCTGTGGCCATGCAGCGAGACGGGCCTGGGCTTGGGTGTCCAGGGACCTGGCTGTGTGGAGTTTGCATGTTCTCCCTGTGTCTGGGTGGGTTTCCTCCAGGTGCTCTGGTTCCTCACACAGTCCAAAGACATGCTGTTAGGTGAACTGAAGATGCCAAATTGGCCCCTGAGAGGTGTGAGTATGTGTGTCTGCCCCGTGATGGACTGGCAACCTGCCCAGGGTGTGTCTTGCCTTCTGCCCATTGAGTGCTGGGATAGGTTTCAGCAGACCCTGCGACCCAGAAGTGGTTTAGAAGATGAGCGAGTGGGCCTAAATCACTGGGCACTATTGGGCACTATATACTAATACCCCCCTCTACTAATATTTTGGACCACCTTCAGCTTTAAGTATGGCGCACCTTTGCTGTGGTATTGGGTCAGCATTCATTTCTGTACAGAGTGGCCTTAGTGGATGAGATCTGACGTTGACGACCGGCGAGCGGAACCACTCCATAGAGCCCTCTTCAGCACATCCCAGTGGGGTGAAGGACCTGACCATCTGGGATGTTCTGAAGAGGGCTTTACGGAGTGGTTCCGCTCGCCAAAAATGGTTCCTCATATTCACCGAACCACTCTATCCCAATCTGAGCCAGATCAGTCTTGGGATGTGCATGGAATATGCTCCTGCCCTCAGGGAAAAAAAAATCAGTTGCTGGTAGAACCTCATTCAGGTGGTCAGCTGACCTTGACCTGACCAGCTGAACAATCCTAGATCATCACGCTGCCTCCAAAGGCTTGTACAGTGGACACAATGCATGATGGGTACAATGCTTCAGATGCTGTCTGGACCCATCAGGCCATAAGACCTTTTCCCATCACTCCAGAGTCCAGTGTTTTGGCTCCCTAGCAGTACGATTAGCCTCACTAACACATCGCTCGACTTCACCGAGTATTTCATAGTGCTGTATTAGTGTGCGGGCCAGTTCGTAACCCAGTTCCCGTTATCTCAGCTTTCTCTCAGTGGTTTTCTTTGTTTGATACTATTACCCCTCCTGTCTCTCCAACAGGTGACCCGGCTGGATTGCGGCGGACCGCTGCTGCAGGCTGCTGTTGCCCCAGCCTGTCTGGCCGGAGCCTGGATCTACAGTGTGGGCCTCAAACAGATATTCGGGCTCCTGGCTGGTTCTCTGATCCTCAGAGCTGGAGTTAATGTGGTTGCCCTAGGACTGGGAGCCGTGTCATACTTCCTAGCCTCAGATGCCGTCAACCAGTGGCTGGAGTATCGCTCGGACAAGCAGGCGGCCAGGGTGTCCCGCAATTACGCTAAAGGTGGGGTGGAGTTCTATGAGAAAATCCTATCCAGGAACAAAACCCTCCGATTTCTGATGGGTCCTAAAGGGGAGGAGATGTACGCGCCCAGCGGAAACCTGTTCCCGGCCAACCTGCTGAGTCTCAAACACGCGCCATACACGGCCAGACGAGACGGACTTTTGAGTCTGCTGAAGGAGGAGAAGGCATGACGGACGTGTTTGGTGTCGGACTCGGGTTGCGTACCTAAATGACCGTGTTTGGGTTCATATTGAGGGTACTTGAGGGTTCTCATTTGTACTGTCAGTTAGCACAGACACCCAGCACAACAACAGCTGGCAGTTACTGCTTGAATATTAATATAAATGAGAAATAAATGAGGAACTTTTACAGACAGGCTTCAGCAGCTGCCCGGCGGCTTAGAATCAGCAGGTTTCTGTTCTTAGCACATCAAGGTTATTGTTAATGATGTATGATTGTATGTTACAGTATGGCATATACATATTTAATGTCCCTGTGGATGCAGCCACAGTAGTCAGTGTGCATTAAAGGGCAATTCCAACAATCTTCAAACGTTATGCATAATTACCTAATAGATCGTCACTATCCAAAGAAAAACATATACAGGGGTTGGACAATGAAACTGAAACACCTGTCATTTTAGTGTGGGAGGTCTCATGGCTAAATTGGACCAGCCTGGTGGCCAATCTTCATTAACTGCACATTGCACCAGTAAGAGCAGAGTGTGAAGGTTCAGTTAGCAGGTAAGAGCACAGTTCTGCTCAAAATACTGCAATGCACACAACATTATGGGTGACATACCAGAGTTCAAAAGAGGACACACTGTTGGTGCACGTCTTGCTGGCGCATCTGTGACCAAGACAGCAAGTCTTTGTGATGTATCAAGAGCCACGGTATCCAGGGTAATGTCAGCATACCACCAAGAAGGACGAACCTCCACCAGCATCACTTGTGACCTGGCCACTATCCTGCAAGAAGAATGGCTTAAACTCCCTCTGACCACTGTGCAGGACGCAGTATATGTCGTTCCCAAGACCAACTGACGCTGTATTGGCCGCAAAAGGAGGCCCTACACCATACTAATAAATGATTGTGGTCTAAAACCAGGTGTTTCAGTTTCATTGTCCAACCCCTGTACCTCCATTTTTGTTGATTTTGCAGCTGCTGTTGAAAATTTTTTGATGAATGGAGACAGAAATGGCCCAAAGTAGCTTGGGAAAAGTCTGGTTCCATTCAAGTTCCATTAGGTTTTTGCTGTTTTGGAGATACTTGTCCTTCTGTGGACAGCAGTGACATACGTCATCGTAATTGAGAGAGGTTTGGTGTGAAACGCTCCATTCTGGAGAAAACTACCGAATCACAGTTGTTTACTGTGGTGGGGATTTGAACCAGACATCTGAGGGGAAGTCCCCTCCCTGTAAAGTCCCTCAGAGACGCACATTGTGTAATTATATTGTATATAATTATATGATTATGAGTGCAGTGTTTATATTCATAGCTATGAATTTGAGGCCAGCAACTGACATGAAACATAGTTTATATAATTCAGTTCATTTACACTCATCGTCAAACGTACAGCTGTACCCAGAAGGAACCAGCACACAGGAACGAAACTTGGTAGGTAGGTTAGACTTTGTGGGACATGAGAATGATTCAAGGTTAAGGCTGAGCCGCACATGTGACGTAAGCAAGGACAGGTCATATCTCTGTACCTGACTGACCCAACAGCCACAATTGTGGACATTCACCAACAGTGGTGTCCTCCATGGGTCATGACGTTAGTGCAGCACCACTGGCAGACGACGGCACAATGCAGGACTACAGACCGTTACGACGACTGTCCTTAACACCACATCACCGTCACTGCAGTGGTGTCGTACCAGACTGTCATGGAGTGACTCAGAATGGCAGCGGGTCATCCTCAGTGACGAGTCCCGCTTTAGTCTTGGCGGAGACGGACAATGAATCCTTGGAGGCTCCATGGTCAGCACCAAGTTGAGTAGTTGTTGTCATACGTCCCACACCTCCAGAAGGCCTGGTGTCACCCCACCTCCACCCCTACCTCACAATCTGCAGAAACTGTGTGGGAATATTGAAGCCGCATGGGATGGATTATCACAGGACACCATTAGGTACCTCTACAACTCCATACTGAGACGTCTGGCATGTTGGGATAACCATACGTTGGGTGGCCATACTGAGAGACAGACTTCTGTATGTGTAGCTCAATAAATATTGATCATATCAGTCTAAATGTATCATTGTTTATTGTTCCTGGTAGCCTTTATCTTCCTTCCCAACAGCACTGCAGTCCCACACCTCCTTCTGGGTGCAGCTAGCCTGTTGACGATGAGTACATACCGCAAAATAGCCAGCAAAGGAACTTCTGAACACACTTGCAGGTTCATGGCTATATTTGTGTGGCAGACATGGTGACCCCTGGGGCCCATTTGACATCAAACCACTCTGACCAACTCTATTCACATCTCAACCACTGAATTATGCAGACTGTCTGAGAAGTCAGTTAACCTCCCCTCTAAGACACAAGAACCGGAGTATTCAGTGAGGTCAGAATGTACTGGCGACGAGTCAGATCCCATGAATACACGGGTAAACAGACCATTCTCTGCTCTGATCAGTCTATAAATCAACCCCCTCACCTTACATACATCCTCTACCTCTGGCTGCATGTACATTCATCTGACCCGTAGGCATTTCACGACCCCTCGTCTAAGGCATTAGAAGCTTAGTCCCTGCTGTATTTCACAGTTCACAGCTTACAGTGAAGTTCACCACCTGATTTAGGGCCGCTTCATCTTCTCTCTCTCTCTCTATTTAAAACAGACTCATTTATAGGCCTGTGGCTTTAATCACATCTCTGCCTCGCCCCGAATGTGGGCCAGAAATAGAGCCAAGTAATTAAGAGTTAGTGCCTAGTAACTGTCAGACGCTCAATGAAGTCGTTCCTGGATGAGCCAACGCCAGGGTTACAAGTGGGGTTCCGTTGCCCGAGGGAGCAGAGGAGTACACGAGTGGGAACATGTTCTCTCTTTTGCACAGCTTTCCATATCCTCCATTCCCTCGTCTTGTATTCCGTTCTTCCCTCCCAGTGTACGACCTCAACAGTCAGAGCTCTGTTTCTCTAAGCTCTCTTTATCCTATAGAATTAGACAGGCTGCTGTTGATACTGTGCCTTTAAGACTGATATATGGTCGGATTGGCTGCGTCATTCAAAAAGCAGTCCATGTTGGAGCTCCCCATATAACTTCAGCATGAGTGGGCGGGGCTATACTGCAGCCTGAGTGACATCATCAAAAAACAGCAACTTCAAAACAGACCTGTTGGAATCTTAACAATGCTTACATAGCTCATCAGACCAAAACTGAAACACGCTGAACAGTGTGTAGTACCTCCAAGAGCACCCATAACCGCTGGGATCGGATTTGGCATGGACCGGACAGGTTTCTGGATGTTCAGACTCTCTTACATCAAAGAATTGGGGCCAGATTTGGTGGATGCCTTCCCTGGGAGGAGAATTCCCGGTAGACTGGGATTTTAGCCACTGCTGGTAGACCCGTATGACCGTACGCTTCCACACACCTGCAGATTCAGCTACTTCCTTCACACTATGGTGTTTGGCCATGCCCACATGCAATCACTCCTTTTAGCCAATCATTAACATCTGCTCTAGAGCGTTTACCACACATGGAACGAGACATTCCCTGCACTGTAGCACCTCTTCTCAATCTATAGATCCGGTCACTCACACCCCGCAGGTATTTACAGCCCCATCATCCTCGCACAGCGCCATCTGCAGGAGGCTGAAGATATTACCACATTAAACACACAGGTTGACTTTTAATAAGCCGTAATGTTAAGATAATACGTGAAGTCAGTTGCTGCTGGTTGATCATTTCTGTATCAGTCTAGCTCTAAAGCTATTAGATGGAGCTCCATCACTTCAAAGAGCCCGGCCCCACTGCTCCAGACACTAACCCTGGTAGGGGGCGAGGCTTTATGCCCTTCTAGTCCATGCTTGGCGTTGGACATGGTGACCTCATGTGCGGCTGGGCGCCTGCTCCAGAGCACTCCATTCCATTGCTCAGTGCTTTTCTATGGAGATGAAGCCAGTCCAGCACTGGGGTCAGCAATGGCTGCATCTTAAAGTAGCTGCATTCACAGATCACTGGGGTGTGTGGATACTGTGGGTTATACGGGTATACTGGGAAGATTCCTCAAGAGCAGGAATGGTGGTGTGCAGGTTAGCCCTGTAGGACCTTGTAGGTTATTATATATCTCAGATGCTTCCCTCTTCGTAGACAGTTTCCAGTGCTACCATGTTGCTCCGCTTCCCGCTCGAGCTTTCTTTCAAGAAGTGCTGAATACCGTCTGGCCCTTAAGTCATAGCTAGCAGTCTAGACTTGGCTGTCCAACGCTGACATCATGGCTTATGTAAAGTCGGAACGTAGCGACAGCCCATGAATAAACAAGTACAGTGTTAAAGATTCAGAGCAGGTACTTTATTTAGCACCATGAAGGCAACCAGGTCACCAGCTCATCCTTCAAGAACAAAAGCAGCTGGGTATGTGTAAATAATGACTAGCCTGAATACAGCAGGCCTTCCCCTGCTCACAACTCGCCTCTGTCAGCTAATGCAATGCTTCATGGACGGTTGGAGTTGAAGTAGAGCATGTAAACACTCTATAATGTTGAATGCTGATGGATCGCGAGACCATGGTTGGGAAATACTGCTCTGAGGGTCCGAGTCTGTCCAGCAGGATAAGAGGTCAGGAGCATTCCTATTGAACTGTCCACCCCTTGGGTCTAAAAGGTCTTTGGTTTTCTCATGTTATGTGGTATAATGTAGTGAAGCACTCTATTCCTCCACCTCAGCAGCTGGATAGAATAGATGTAATGTCCTCGACTATCCTGCGCTATGTTACCCACAATGCACTACACACACATCACAGAGCTTTTGAGAATCCCTGTGTTGTCAGCCGATCCGGACTGATAGCCTAGCTGCTGATCTATAGGCTAACAAGTACAACCAGGCTAGCATTAGTGTAAGGTCCACCTCAGTCAATTAACAAATCAGTGCTACAAGCAGAACAACTGGCGAGTGCACTTACACCATTAACCCTCTATTGCATGGTGTTGCCTTCTGGCAACAGGATATGGCCCACATGTGGATCTGATCCAGTTCTGGCCCAGATATGGCAGTGCCGCCTAGTGGTTGACACTTGGCCATGTCTGGTCCACATCTTGCAACCAGTGGCAGGATACTGATGTGTCCAGGTGTAAACCCTATAGAGGATACTGATGTGTCCAGGTTTAAACCCTATAGAGGATACTGATGTGTCCAGGTGTAAACCCTATAGAGGATACTGATGTGTCCAGGTTTAAACCCTATAGAGGATACTGATGTGTCCAGGTTTAAACCCTATAGAGGATACTGATGTGTCCAGGTTTAAACCCTATAGAGGATACTGATGTGTCCAGGTTTAAACCCTATAGAGGATACTGATGTGTCCAGGTTTAAACCCTATAGAGGATACTGATGTGTCCAGATTTAAACCCTATAGAGGATACTGATGTGTCCAGGTGTAAACCCTATAGAGGATACTGATTTAAAACCCTATAGAGGATACTGATGTGTCCAGGTTTAAACCCTATAGAGGATACTGATGTGTCCAGGTTTAAACCCTATAGAGGATACTTATGTGTCCAGATTTAAACCCTATAGAGGATACTGATGTGTCCAGGTTTAAACCCTATAGAGGATACTGATGTGTCCAGGTTTAAACCCTATAGAGGATACTGTTGGGTATAAGCTTAATCCTGTAGAAAAACTGATGTCTCCAGTGTATAGAGGATACTGATGTGTCCAGTAGAACCCTGTCGTCCAGGTGTAACTGACTGTTGGGTCCTCTTAACCCTATAGAAAAAAACTTCCAGTAGAACCATAAATCAGTAAATGACTGTCTGCCTGTTCCACCCACAGAACCTTAATTTTGAGTCTGACCCATTTCTTTTCGGTTGCTCCTCTGGCCTTCGAGATGCATCATCAGTACAGGATGTCTCAGCCTTTACAGCAGAAAACCTCACCCTACACAAGACGGTTCTTCAAGGGTTCTTTAGGGTCTACAGAACATTCACCATCAGCCTGAGGAGCCGATGCAAAGGACCCTTTAATCATGCAAAGGATTTTTTGTTTGAGTGTTTGCAGTTCTACAGTATATAGAACCATTTTCAATACAGACCTATTGAGGAACCAGCTGTGAAGAGTCTACTGCAGCATCACTGAGGGACCCAGGCAGACAGAGTGGCCCTTTAATGCAGCAGCGCCCTGGGAAGCCCTCCACTGGTAAAGACGCTCTCTAGTCTAGCCTGAAATACTCAGTTCCTTCGCTGGGTGGCGCTGTTATCCACAGAGACCACCCGGGACATTTCCAGCCAGTTTTAAAGCACCTATTTTCATTTTATTAAGTTTCATCATATTTAAATCCGTATTATTGTAAATTTGACATCATTAATTTAAGGATTCGACTCACTCTACACCGTTTTCACCTTTTTAATAGCCTTATGTTCGAATTATCCGTTCCACCTTAAATGGCGCGGTAGTCGCAGCAGTTACGTTCTGGCGCGTGTGCATACGCCTGAATGGAACGGTCTGGATATTTAAGGTGGAACGGAGAGTTCGTTGAAGAAGCTGCAGCTTCAGTGTTCTGTACCTTCACCAGGACACACACACACACACACACATACACACGCACACACTCCTCCCTCTTTCAGCTGCGAGGAGCTGGCGTGTGAGTACACGACTACTAAACGACACCTCAGCTAAGCCACACAGTCCGTTTGTAATCCTTTACACCCCGACCCCCTCCTCCTCTTTTCTCTCTGACTGGGACTCATCCCGGGGCTGTGACTGCACCCCCGTGCGCTGGCGGCGCTGCGGAGATTTGCTCCACGTTGATCCGCCTCAGAGCACTGGGGGACCGGACACACGAAACAACAGCCAGCGGTCTGAGACGCGAGCACAAGCGGACCGGACAGCCAAATGCCTCGCCGCCTGTCTCCTCCTGCTTGTATTCGCCTCCTTTCTCCTCGCTGTGGATTATAAATCGGCACTCCTCGACCGGCTGGGTGATTTAGTCGATGCTGGATCTTATTCTCCTCACATATTCTTCACCGAGAGGCCCCGCGGATTGAAGCGACGTGTAGCCGCCTCGGGGCGATCATATCGGGGATGAAGTCTCGTTGGGGCGCGCTGTGGGCGGTTTGAGCCGGGAACTCCCCCCCACCTTCATATTTATCGTTTTCTCTCTTCGGAAAGAAACAAGAAGAGAGTCACCCACGTTTCCTCAAACCTGGACACCCCTGGAGCAGTTTATGACGGTAAGAGTTTGTATGAAGTGAGGTAAAAGAACAGAAAAGAGAGAGGAGTGAAAAGTAAACAGTGTCAGGAGCGAAGGCGCAGCTAAGCTAAGCGGGCTAACTATCAGCTCGCTAGCTGCGTAGGTCAGTAAAGTTTTTGGGTCAGGCTCTGCGGAGCGACAACCGAGCATGTATGTCATTTACAGAGCCAGCTGCCTGTAACCGACACGGTGGTCTGTGGGACTGTATGGGGCAGGAGACCAACTTGTGACTGTCCCCGTTTTTCCCCAGCTGCAATGTGTCGGTGACACTGGCAGCCTGGACTGCTGGTCTTATTAAAGGGCCCATATGTCTAATTTTTCAGTTTGCTCTTTCCTATTCTTTTTTCTCTCCTGAAGTTTCTTTCTGACGTTTGTGTAAATACATGTACCCAACAGACCACTTTCCAGACTGCCTCTGTCCTTTGGAGCTCATCAGCTTGTTTTTGTTGACTGTGCCTTTAAGACTAATATATGTGTAAATGACGTTGTGTAGATTCCCAGAGGCTTTTAGGTGTCTCGTCATTGATGTAGGTGTAAAAGAAGCTTTGACAGACAACAGAGACCGTCACGCGACGGCACACGTGAAAATGAGTTGAACTCTTGAGGAGCGGAACGTGTGCGGCTGTAGGCAAATCAGATCAGACTCTTTACCCTCAATTCCGATCCTTTGAGATGACTGTCCAAGCTGTCCAGACGTCACCAGAATATTTGCATGGGTAGGTAAGGACGTAGGTGTCAGTGACTATGTACCAAGTCCCAGGACCTCCATCGCTCTGGATTTGTCACTGTCATCGTTTGTCACGTTCTGAGTGAAACCAAAGACTGTTGATATCCGATCGCGGTGTCCGGAGTGTCCAAGCCGAGCTGCATCTGTAAAAATGCAGTTGGAATCAAGTTTCTGACCACCTGGGAATGTGGTTCGGATACAGAGTAGGGAATATCAGACTTAATTGCTGTTCTGACTTCGGATCAAATCCGGATATACCTGGGATCAGATTTGGACCAGCCATCTGAACAAGGCAGAAGTCTTGTGGGCACTGCCTGAACAGAAAGCAGCTCAAGCGAAACTGATAGATGGATACGTGTGAATATATTGTTTCCTTGTGACATCACAAAAGCGACGAGGCTGCCCTTGCTGCTTGGTTTTGGTTTCTGGCCTGGGAAGTGAGCGGTGCGGTTCGAACCGGTTGAGAGTGTTTACATACATCAGAGCTACGGATTCAGTTCCGGGTGGTACGGGCCCCGGGACTCTGAGCCTGTCAGCTCCCTGTTTGGCGTTGGGAGCGTGTGCAGTTTTCCTCATTTGTTGGGAAAGTGGGCTATTCTAACCCAGCAGTGGTGGTGTGTGGTGACAGTGGATGACAGTGTGATTGGTTGGTTGAATCAGTTCCTGGGTGTGTTCAGGTGATGTCATTCCCAACAGGCTTTAATGTCGATGGACTTTGATGATAGACCTCAGCTGCCTACCTTGGTCCGGTGCTGGAATGAGATGGTGGATCTCCAGTCACCCCGATTGAACCCCCAGATTTAATGTGTCCCTATGAGTCAGTAATTACAAGTACAGCAATGCTGCCCCAGTTATTCGGAAGTTATGGGAGCGCTGAATGGAAGCCGGGAGACGCCATAGCCGGGTGCACTGAGACGCCATAGACGGTCCGGGGTGTACTGGAATGTATATTCGTGAGTGGTCCCGCTCTCTGAGCTGGAGCAGTTCAGCGTGAATGGGTGGGGCTAAACTGCTGTACACATGATAGAGGAATGTATGAAGGTGACCAGGACCAATAACTGATGATCAATTTGGGCTGATATGATCAATATTTGAGCTACACGTACAGAAGTCTCAGTATGGGGTCACCACATGCCAGATGTCCCGGTATGGAGTTGTAGCGGTTCCCAATGGTGTCCTGTGATAATCCAGTCCATGCAGCTTGAATATTCCCGCACAGTTCCTGTAGATGGTGCGGGAGGGCTGGAGGGGGAGTGGCCCCAAGCCATATGGACGTGTAACGTGTGACTACAACCGTTTCACCTTGGTGCTGACCACGGTGCCTCCACCTACGGATTCGTTGGGCTCGTCACTGAAGATGACCCGCTGCCGTTCTGAGTCACGCCATGACAGTCTGGTACGACGCCACTGCAGTCTTTGGTGACAGTGATGTGGTGTTAAGGACAGTCGTCGTGACGATGTGTGTGTGAGTGTAGTCCTGTGTGGTGCCAGTGGTGCTGCACTAACAGGATGACTCATGGAGGACACCACTGCTCGCGGAATGTCCACAATAGTGTATGTATACAGGCTGTTACATCAAACTCACCTCCTTTTCTTTTCTCTGGGGCTGTCCGAAACAAATCCTCCAGCCGGTTCATCAGACGGAGAGCGAGCTAGTGCAGAAGTATGGTGAGGTACAGGTCTGTGGTGGGTATGAAGAGCCATGGTGAGGGGAGGGTTTTTCAGGGTGTAGAGAATGAACTTGAAGGAGGTACGAACAGAGTAGTTCAGATTGGGTTGATTTGAAATGGTTCACTGTGGAGAAACTTAAAGCCCTATTCGGACAGGGTTAGTGTTCCATGGGGAGGTGGGGTAAGGACAGGTCACGACAGGACACCTGTAATGCCTGTGGCTGATTTGTGTGGGATAAGGAATCTCAGTTTACTACGTGATTTACACACCGCCTTCCAATTCAGGTAGATTCAATACGAGTACAGTATACTGAAACACGGTCAGGCTCCTTCTCCAGTGCCACACACACACACACACACGTGTATATATATATATATATATATATATATCTCGTCGCTGTCCAAAGTAAAACAAGTATCTCCAAAAAGCCAACTTTACAGGAGAGACCAAAAACCATATTTCATTTCAATGGAAGTCAATGGAACCAGACGGCTTTCCAAGAGGTTTTGGCCCATTTCTGTTAGTCCATTCATCATGAAACGTTCACAGAGTGTAAACAGCAGCTGCTTTGTTCAAATGATGCATGAAAGCGAAAATCAATATATATATATATATATGTGTGTGTGTATGTATGTGTATATATGTATGTATTTGAATGTGCGTGTGTATGTATGTGTGTGTATGTGTCTATATATATATATATATATATATATATATATTTTTTTTTTATAAACATACATAAAATATACATATATATATATACATTTTATATGTGTATATATATATATATTTTATATGTATATATTATATATATATATATATATATATATATATATATGTATGTATATATATATATGTGTGTGTGTAATTTTTTTTTTTTTCTTGTGACATCACAAAAGCGATGAATCTGTCTTTTCCGTTTCTGACCTGGGAAGTGAGCGATGTGGTTTTGAAACGGTTAACCGTGTTTACATACAACATCAGAGCTTCTGACTGAGTTATGGGTGATATGAGCCCTTTACGCTGACTGACTCTGAGCCCGTCCGCTCGCTGTTTACTGTTGGAGGCGTTTCCATGTGCCGTTTTCCCCTCTAGTTGGACATGTGGGCTATTTTAACCCACCCATTCCGCGGATAGATGGCTAGATGGATAGATATGTGTATATATTGGGTACTGTAAAAAAAGCTCTTGAGGTATCGAGATACTACAGTTCTGCCATGTTCTCCACCCCTGATTTAATGTAGGCTGATATCTGAGCTTCTAGAGGTGGATGCCTGGTTCCTAAGACCACCACTGTGACCGATCCTGACCCTTAATGACCCTCAGACCAGATCATTCCACATCAGACCGCTCTGGAATTCTGAAAACTAGGTGGAACTGCCCTTGAAGACCTGAAAAGCTAATAGGCTTGTTAGACTGTTCCTGACTTCGACTTCAAGCTGACGGCGCATTCCCGGCCCACTCTGAAGGAGTTAATTTTATGCAGGGCCATTTGTTGGCGGTTCGGGGAGTCAGCTGTTGGAAGACGATAGCCTGCGGTGAGGGCCCTGGCACACACTGACATGCACCTGAGCCGAAGCCGTGTCGAAGCCGGACGGGGGAGGGGTGAGCGGGGAGGGTAAATGAAGGCAGGTGCCTGGACAGTTGGGATAGTAACACCTGCCCTCTTTAAGATTAGTAGCCTAAATGTCTGACCGTGCGTGTCCGAGGGGTCTGCACGGCTGACCGCTGACCCCTTACGCTAGGTCTGGGCCGTATGACCATGGTTTTGCCGGATTGCCCAGCTCTGGTTTGACCAGCTTGTGCGTAGTAGTAGTAGAGTATCAGTTGGATACGGGACTAATTCAGTCAGTAAAGCACTACTAAACGTATAGAACTATATCTAGAACACAAATATGGAATTATATCTGCAGATATTAGCCGTTATTAGAATCTATAGCCCCCTGAAATTGTGATCGGCCTCAGCCTTTTAATGTGTTCTGGCTTTAATGCATAGGGCTGAATGATTTGGCGATTCTCTGGTCTAAGGTTGCCCTGTGATGGACTGGCTGCCTGTCCCGGGTGTTTCCCACCCTCTGCCCAATGAGCCCTGGGATTGGCTCCAGCCCATACTGTGACCCAGAAGGGCAAGCGGTTCAGAAGCTGCATGTAAGTTAAGGTTCAGGCTTGTGTGTTTTGGCTATAGGAACCGGAAGCCTCTTTTTCTGGATCAGCAGTTGAACCCTGAATGCGGTGTGCCCATGTTAGTTGGGGCTGTGATGATTTGATTGTCTCAGCTTGGTCTTAACTCATCTACAGAGAACTGACCAGCTCTGTTCTGTTGACGTACGACAGTATGTAAGGTGCGATTTGAGAATTTGAGAATTCGGAGCTGCGTTCACACTACCAGGCTGAAGTGACTCAAATCCGATTATTTGCCTTAATGTGACACAGGTCTGATTTTTTCCAGGGCCGTATGGACACATCAAGTATGTGGTCCTAGATCAGATACGTATCCGATTTGTAGGCATGTGACATGAAGGTGAATGCTCAGATCGGATTCTGTTCTTCAGCCTTCGTTCAGCTATAAACGTGACTGAGCTGAATGTGGAGTTGGAACCAGTGAGCGGTGGAAATCACCTGGTCCGATCTCTGTCCCGGTCCAGTGATGAGCAGCTGTGGTCTGACCAGAGCTGATTACCTGGGCAGGAACGGCTGGTTCTGCTGGCTAGTCTGCCGTTCATGGTTCATGTGGTACGCTTACCGGTTTGGTTGGACATGTGTGGGCTGTTTCGGATGCCGGTTTGTTGTCATTAATGACCGATCCGAGTCACTTACCTACATGAATGTGAACCATCGCGTTAGTGAGAAGTCGGATTTGAGCGATGAGGCTGGGAATGTGGATGTAGCTCATCTTTAAGCCATGCTAATAGGTACCTGGGCTCCTCTCGTAGATCGGATGCTTTGGAATCATGTTGGTGTCGGCAGGAACTTGGCCTCGGACAGAGGAGGTCGGTACCGAGCTGATTCCCCCGCTGTAGTTCCCTGCCGTTCCCCTCGCAGGGATGAGCTCTGGCTGGGTTGTTGTTGATGCATATTGATTTGTTTTCCAGCCTGAAATTGTGTTTGTGTTGTGCCGCCTCTGTAATCTAATTCCCGTACGTCCTTCGTTACCACGCAGGCTAACCAGGAAAGGAACAGGACGAGTATTCATCCCGTATCCATGTATTAACTCAGACGTCAGTTTATAGTAGCTGTCAGGATATACTGTTTGGAAAGGCGCTTGGGGAAATGAGTCATGTGGAAGTTTTGACGCAGCGGGAGGGAGAAGATGTAGTTGGTGAACTGATGGAGTTCTGCTCATCAGCTTGGATGGAGTTTGGTTTTGTCTCGGGTCAGTGTGTTTTGCAGCTCATGGCTTTCAAGGTGCTGGTTCCACAAACCCGTGAGAGCTGGAGGTGAGTCCGGGGGGCCCTGAAATCGCTCAGTAGAGCCGTTTGTTGCCATCATAGGCAGAGGAACCACCCCAACACCATGGGAGTACAGTGTGACCCTGAGGGCAAGTTCTCTTTCTGCGTCTTGACAGCGAGTGTCGCTGGGTCTTCTTTTAGCCTGTGTTAAGGTTCGTGTTAAGGAGCCTGTTCAGTCGCCAGCTTTACCGACCTCTCCAGTCACCTCATCCGAGCACCCAGTCTGAAGTTGGCGTTCACCGGCTGTCGAGTCAGTAACGAGAGCACGATGGATAGCAGTGATGGCTAACTACAGCTATGAGCGTCTCCTGTGTTTATGGTAACACCCTGAGGGGTTGGGTAGCTGACGTTAACATTAACTGTGTCCATGTTGTCACACAGCTGCACTAACCCGCATTTATAAAACACAGCACCGCGATTAGAAGTGCTCTCGGTGCTGCAGTAGGTGAAGCTCCGTAGTGTGGTGTTTGGGATCCACCTTTCCTGTAGACTGCCAGGTTATGGTGTTGGGAACACATTCATGTCATGCAGGAACGTCCGCTGGTTGATGCAGGCCGACCGGGAGAGACGGAGGAGTGCTGGCCTGTATGGGGCTTGGTGAGCTGGGTGTATATTAGAGCCCAGATGACTCCAGTGTTAACCCCAGTCACTGTACATACAGTATTCTACTGCTATAGCTACAGTGAGATTAGCTCAGAGCTAGCTTACTGTTTTAGGTGTCGTGGTGGGCTTTTAGCTGATAGTAGCATGTGTCTGCCTGGGTCTCCTACACCCTTGAGCCCCTTGTAAGGCAGGACAGAAAGGGTGCCCTTAAAAACTCCAGTTAGACGTGAATGAACAAAACTTGAATCAATCAAATGACTGATTGCGCTTGCCCAGATGTTTGAGTGGCTCTCCTTCATATTTGAAGCAGGAGTCGGATGTTGGTTCTTGTTCATCACCCGTAACCATCACACGTCCTTCTGTCCACCTCTCCAGCCCGCATGCTGCTGCACTAGTCTATCTGCACTTCCTCGTTGCGGTGTAACCGGAGCGATCGATGCCGTCCGGCATTGTTATGAGGTGTGCTAGACGTCCTCAGTGAAATTCTTATCCAGCGACGGAGCTTAGCGGTTCTTCTCCCCCCACCGGTGCTTCCATGGTGTCCTCACAGCGAGTGCTGGTTTGGCTGATGACTGCGGCGCTGTCAGGACTGAGCTTATGGGAATAGAGAGCGAGCCGTAGGCCAGATCAAGAGGAGACTTGCCTATAACGGAAAAGACATGATGCCAAATGTCACTTGGGAAACTTCCCTCTGCCCCACCTTACTAGGGAAAACCTCCGGAGGTGATGCAGGATGGATGATTAAGTGGTGGTGTCATGTGTATGATGTGTACAGAGCGTTCTGTCAGCACCTCTGTAGTGGCTGCTCATGATGCTGACCAGTGTACACCACTCGGTAGGAAGCACAGCTGTTCAGGTTACACTGTCATTACTGCAGATCAGCAGCGTTCAGTGTTCTAGGGGATTCTGTCATTTAGTGTACAGTAACTCAGTAAGTGTAATGTGTTAGTGTACTGTAAGTAGTGTGTAGGTGTACAGTAACTCAGTAAGTGTAATGTGTTAGTGTACTGTAAGTAGTGTGTTGGTGTACAGTAGCTCAGTAAGTGTAATGCGTTAGTGTGCTGTAAGTAGCGTGTTGGTGTACAGTAACTCAGTAAGTGTAATGCGTTAGTGTACTGTAAGTAGTGTGTTGGTGTACAGTAACTCAGTAAGTGTAATGTGTTAGTGTACTGTAAGTAGCGTGTTGGTGTACAGTAACTCAGTAAGTGTAATGTGTTAGTGTACTGTAAGAAGCGTGTTGGTGTACAGTAGCTCAGTAAGTGTAATGTGTTAGTGTACTGTAAGTAGTGTGTTGGTGTACAGTAGCTCAGTAAGTGTAATGTGTTAGTGTACTGTAAGTAGCGTGTTGGTGTACAGTAACTCAGTAGGTGTAATGCGTTAGTGTGCTGTAAGTAGTGTGTTGGTGTACAGTAACTCAGTAAGTGTAATGCGTTAGTGTGCTGTAAGTAGTGTGTTGGTGTACAGTAACTCAGTAAGTGTAATGCGTTAGTGTGCTGTAAGTAGTGTGTTGGTGTACAGTAACTCAGTAAGTGTAATGTGTTAGTGTACTGTAAGTAGTGTGTTGGTGTACAGTAACTCAGTAAGTGTAATGTGTTAGTGTACTGTAAGTAGTGTGTTGGTGTACAGTAACTCAGTAAGTGTAATGTGTTAGTGTACTGTGAGTAGCGTGTTGGTGTACAGTAACTCAGTAAGTGTAATGCGTTAGTGTGCTGTAAGTAGCGTGTTGGTGTACAGTAACTCAGTAAGTGTAATGTGTTAGTGTACTGTGAGTAGCGTGTTGGTGTACAGTAACTCAGTAAGTGTAATGCGTTAGTGTGCTGTAAGTAGCGTGTTGGTGTACAGTAACTCAGTAAGTGTAATGTGTTAGTGTACTTCAGTCTAGGTCTAGGTCTTGTGCTAGGTCTTCAGTCAGAGCTAACAGTCTATGTGTTCTCTGTCTGAGCTGAACTGCTGCCCATCCTGTGCGGCCTGATGCTATTACTACCTCTGCTCTGACTCTGTGCCACTGCTTGCCTCCTGGCTGCCCTGCACCGTGGAAGCTTGGCCTGCGTCCTGCTGACACATCTGAAGACCAAACTACTTAACTACAGACCAATCAGACACTCATTCCTCCACCTTACAAACACTGAGCGCTTCTTTCCTTCGCTGTCTTGTTATCTGGTGTTGACCCGAGGAGGACGGGTTCCCCTTTTGAGGCTTGGTTCCTCTCGAGTTTTCTTCCTTTTGAACGGAGGGCTTCTTCCTTGCCTCAATGGCCCTTGGCTTGCTCACTGGGGGCTCAGACACCAGATTCTGGTAAAGCTGCTTTGTGATACATCTGCTGTAAAAAGCACTTATAAGTAAATGTTGACTTGACTGACTTGTTGACTCTATAAGATCCTGAATTAGTAAGGCCCTACAGCTCTAATATGACCATGGCTATATGACCCAGAGGGGCCAAGTGATATGGCAAAAGCATCATATCAAGATGCTAATGATATCTTCACAGTGCATATCATTACGAGGCGGTCGAGTCACAGAGTTCCCTTTAAAAACCGCCCTTCAGAACGTTCAGTGAGTTTCTGTACTGTACTGCGGTAAATCCAGTTCATCAGAACTTACGATACGTTTTACAGGACACAGCTGGCCAGTGTGCTTTGAGTGGGCTGCTGGTGATATTGACCATGCGTCATATTGATGATGATAATAGTAATACAGTTGACAGTAATAGCAATGCTGTATTGTCTTCAACATCAGGAGCCTGGCTTCATCTGCTATGGTGTTCCAGGTTGGGGAGCTCCATCGGAGGCGACTGTCTGTATATATGACCTGGCAATGTGAGAAGGAGAAGTGAGTCCTTCCCTAGCCCTTCCATGGAGCTCAGATATTTTCAAACCTGCTTGATTAGTAGGAGCGTGAGATGGCTCAGCCATGTGCCTGAAGGAGTGGTTCAGCCAGCAGCCGAGAGAGATCTAGGAGAGCGGAGGAGGCTGCCCGAATCTGGAGTTCAATCTCGTATTCATCCCCAATCTGCACCTTTGCTGCACCCTTTGTGCATAAAGGCCCAAACAGGTCCAGCCAAGTTGGGCTTTGTTTGAGTCTCTGTGATAACAGCGGAGATCTGAGATTGGGAGTCGGCTTTTCATAGCCGGGTCCTGTTTATGCCTCCCTGTCCAGAGTGCACCTCCCCATGCCAGAACAGCAGGACGTTCTGTTGAAGACGGACGTTACCGGTAAGGTGGTGGAAGTCTGTTCACCAGACAGCGTACGCTCCACTTCAGTGGGCCTGTCCGAGGGTTTTCTGTTTACAGAGCCTCTTGGTCACGCTGAGGTGAAGAAAGGAAAGGTCAGGAGCTGCAGGCTGTGCCACCGAAACAGATGCTGTTTCTTTTTTCGTAACTCTCAGGGAGCTGTAACTCTAACCCTGACTTAACAGCCGGAGGGTGAAGACGCTCCCGGGAAGGAAACAAAAGGAGAAAAGGAGCCCAGTAGAACTTCAGCAAGGCGGAGGTTACGAGATGTGTTGAGTCGTGGATTTAGTATACCAGGGAATTAGTTTAAACCCACACACGTGTGGGAAATAGGGGTTAGTGTGGAAGTCTAAGTACTTGCCCAACAACACCAGCTCCAAAAACATGAGCTCAGAAACGGCAGCTATGGAAGTTTGTATGGAGGTCTCTTGGGTCTAAAACCAAATACACACATCTTCAAAGGACTAGCTGCACCCCGAAGGAGGTGTGGGAGTGCGGGTGTGTTGGGAAGGAAGATAAAGGTGACCAGGATCAATAACTGATGATACATTTAGACTGATATGATCAATATTTATTGAGCTACACATACAGAAGTCTGTCTCTCAGTATGGCGTTGGGCCGCCATGTTTGCTAACCCAACATGCCAGACGTCTCGGTATGGAGCCGTAGAGGTTCCTAATGGTGTCCTGTGATAATCCATCCCATGCAGCTTGAACATCCTCACACAGTTCCTGCAGATGGTGCGGTAGGGGTGGAGGTGGGGTGCATCTACACACGGATTTGTTAGTCGTCTCCACCAAGACCGAAGCAGGACCCCTCAGAGAAGATGACCGTGACAGTCTGGCACCATTACAGTCTTTGGTGACGGTGACATGGTGTTAAGGACAGTCGTCGTAACTCTCTGTGTGCGTGTAGTCCTGCATGGTGTAGCCGTCTGCCAATGGTGCTGGCACTAACAGGATGACTGATGGAGGATGTCACTGTTCTGCACTCCTGCCTGTCAGTTGATTCCTTCCTAATCTCAAAGCGGCAGTCTATACGGTTTGGGGGATTGGGGGATTTAGCGGCCTCTCAGGTGAGACTGTGTAATTGCACCGACTAGGTGGAAGGGTACTTTTGAACGTGCGCTGTGGTTAGGTCTCCTTTCAGAGCGGATGAATCTGATGAGCAGTCGGAGCGGAGTACTCGGAGAGCGGACCGTGTAGAAAGTGTTTATCAGCATGTCCTTCAGCAAACAGACGTTATTGATCAGGTTCAGCTGGTCAGCTTGTGTCCAGTGTACAGGCAGGTATGTGTTCAGATGGTCGTATAGGTCGAGGACGACACGTGAAACTGATCCAAGCCACGCTGATTACCTCCTCAGTCAGTAAAACCTCAGACGTTCAGTTTCCACATCAGCTTTCTTCTGGTTGGTCTCAGTAAAGGGGCGGGGCCGGACAGACAGAGGCACCTGGGGATGTTTTCAGATCAAGCTCCTCTCCTCTCCTCTCCTCTCCTCTCCCCTCTCTCTTTCTCTCTCTCCTCTCGTCTCGTGTCTTCCCTTCGCGCGACAGCAGTATTCGTCGGAATTGATTGTTGTACCGCTTGGGTCCATCTTCTAAGGTCAGAAACGCGGGGGCCTGCCTCTCTCTCGCCCGCCCACATCTATTTCGCCCCTCTCGGTCGTAGCTACGCAGTGACCCGCTCCTCGCACCCGCACCCAACCCTCCACCCGCCACCACTCCCGATCCCCGGTCTCCCCCCGCCCAGGCGGCCTGTGAACCTCCGCGACTACACCCGGATATCCCCCCCCGCAGCCCCCTCGCCCGAAGAAGCCGCCCCGCCCTAAGCGGGCCACCCCCACTGAAATTGTTACCGATCCTTAGGGCCGGTCTCACGAGGACCCCCTCCAACCCTGTGAGCAGGCCCACCCCCCCCAACCCCGCAGCCTCCCAACTACCCTCATCGTGACCCTACAGCCGCCCTCGGCCCCCGAAAAGCCCCCCCATCCCCCAATCCTCGGTCCAAGCAAAACACCCACACTCCCAACCGACCCCCTCCCCATCTACACCACCATTCCGTCCTCCACGCC
>JAMWET010002821.1:55000-106751 GCA_024036415.1 Prochilodus magdalenae | reverse complement strand
GATCAACATCATCAGATCGCCTTTCAGTAGAACATGATGAAATCCACAGGTCCAGTCTAGCTGCGGTGGGCTGTATTCATGCTGAGAGCTTATTAGTGATGGTTTCCTGACTTAATTTATAATTTGGCCTCAGGTGAATTAAAGGTGAGTGATCAGTGTAGCTAGAATCCCTAGAAACTTCCTAGTAAACCACCCAAAGGCACCTATAGAGGGGCATTAACTATCTGAAGGAGCTCATGTCCTAAAATGAATAGTTGACCTTATCTAAACATTTAGCATTTTTAAACTTTATATAAATGCTGTAACAGATTTTACTCTTGGAAGACCAATAATGTTGGGAACATTGCTATGAGCATTTGATTGATTCATCTTACAAAAAACAGAAGTGAGCAAGTTCTCGATGTTGGATGAAAGTTTTGGATCAACCAATCTAGATGAACACAGTTCCATTGCTCAACCGACCAATGGTGAGGGACTTTAGCCACCCCTCTAGCTGATACTTGCCCACGGTATGGTGAATTGAAGCTCATGTGCAGCTGCTTCAGAGTGGCCAGTATATTGGTCAGTGAGTCTATGTGAGATTTATACGTGTTGAACACACCAGTGTCAGCAATGGATATCTGAAGTAGCATGAAGTTGTAAACATTATTGAGGGAATGTCTGGAATATTTGTAGTTAATTAGGGCCAGATTAAATATATGTTTTGTAAGCATTTCGCATTAGCTTAGCAGTGCTGATGCATATTACATGCTCTTGCTGTGCACAGAAAGCCTTTTTGCACATGAGGGCAGTCACATGAGAGCTTCAGAATTATTAGCATGTCTGACTTAATGCATATGTATTTATAGGCCGTGACCACTGTTGGGGGCACAAAACTCAGGGACATCAGAGGACTTACAGTGGGTAAGCTGAGAGTGATTTATTATGATGTACCAGAATATCTTTTAATAGTGAGGATTTTAAAAGCCTAAGTTTAAGAAAGGCCGTGATGGTTGACTTTGTGAATGCAGTGAATGACCTGTCACTTTCGGCTTTGGGCCTGGTGATGCCTCTTCCTGTGCTCAAGTATGTGTACAAATGTAAATGTTACGCAGAGGTCCAGGGGCTGAGCCTCTGCCCATAAGCCCCGGTGGTTCATCTATACCATGTTGGAACATCGAAAAAACAAAACGTGCTAATGTGCCTCCACCTGTTCCCATCAATAAAGCATTTCCTCAGCTGACTTTTATAAGACAAGTGAGGATATTTATTTGCAGCATAGCATGATAGGGTACTGCATTCCCAGTTTGTAGCTCGTTGGTAGATTTTGTGTTTGTTACTTATGACTTATGTCACACTCTTCCATCAGACTTTCAATAGAGATAGCTTATTGTTGTTAGTTTCGCTATATGTTTAGGCTGGACTGAATTTGTGTTTCTGTCTGTGGCTTCCTGAAATTTTAGTCAACAAAACATTTTTGGCGAATCCCCTTTCAATGTTGACCCATAGTTTACCTGAACAGAACCTCTCTTGGTTAACTATTCAGGCTATGAATAATGTTGGTGGAACTTTGAAATATCAGACAGCTTTATATACAGAAATCAAAGCCCACCAGTATCAGCAGATGCCACAACACCACCACCCTGGACACTACCTCTGGAACTAATTCTGTTTCACTCTTGCTACGCCTATTCAAATCATTTCATATATATAGTCCACCTTCATGTATGCCATTCATTATTAAATGGTGTTAATTCCTACTTGTGGAGACTAAGACTGTAAATTTTACTTTTTATTCTTTAATTTGTTTATTTTATAGTTACAATGAACAATAAAGGAATATCCATGTAGTTCTATTCTATTCTACTTCTATTCTATTCTATTCTATTGTACAATATATTTTCTGATTGTTTGCAATAGCATCGCAAAAAGTAACTCAATGTGTTTGCTCATATACTCGAGTTTTTCAGTTTAAACATTTTACAAGTAGTCATTCGAAGCTCAGTCTTACATGTGAGCATGTAGTTTATGAAACTCTCTGTCTTTGATGTGTCAGTGGACGCTTCCCCTTTGTAGGTGTTGTTTAGGCCGTTGGTGGTTTTTTGTCAGCTTCCGCTGTCCGCTATAACCTTGCACTCTCACCTACTGCACTGCAAAAGTTCCGACTTATCTCTGCAGACCACTTTGAAGACCCTTGATGGGACGTCTTCTCAGAAAAACAAACCCCTCGCTCATTCGTCAAAATTTCCCCAGGAAGCTCAGGCTACAGCTCTCTGTCGTCTGTTAGCGTCAAACTCCTGCTCCTACATGTAATATCATGAACAGTAAAGGGTCAGGTTTTAATTACAATATATAATATTTCACAAAGTTGAAGTGAGGTGACTTGATCTATCTCCGGATCCTTTGCTAACTAAAAGAAGAAGCCGAATAGAATAGAAGCAGAAGAAGAAGAATAGAATACAACCTCAACTGTCATTTATAGATTTGTGTCCTCCCCCCCCCCCCAGTGACGAACAGTGTTTTGGTGACGGTGTTCCTTGAAAAGGAATTGTTAAAGTACTCCTGAGCCCCGATTGTGCTGACATCTCGTCACAGAAGTGTTGTCACACTTTAAAGCAGTACCGTACTGAGAGGTCAAAGGCTCTCACAGACAATTTGGTTATGGTTTTCGTGGCCTGTTTTTTTACACAAGGGCCCTTTCCGTAGATTTCTACAGTCACGACATGACATCATAACCAGACATTCTTTTATGGCTGGACTGTTTGCTGAGTTTTATACCAGAGCATGATTACATCACCAGTTTAAGATGATTTTAAACACATCACAATGCCCTTAGTCTTAAATGCTTAAATGCTTCTGTCCCAATGAATGGATTTCAGGTCTCATTTCCATAACGAGCATATCTGTTTACAAGGTAAGTAAAATAACCTTCCTTTGTCCTGATGTTATTTAACTTACAGGTCACAGTACAGGCCGTTTCACATCCTGACAAACTGCTTTGTAGTTGGGTTTGTGTGTTGCACGCAGTTCACAATATGCAAACAGTAAAAGCCTACAAGGTTTAAACTTTCGTTTGGTGCAGTGGGTGGTATTGTTGCATCACAGAAAAGGGGGCTGGGTTTGATTCCCGGCTGGGCATCTGTCATCAATTCTGTGTGAATTTCGCATGTTATCCCTGTGTCTGTGTTGGCTCCCTTCCACAGTCCAATGACATGCACTCAAGGTGAATTTGAAGATGCTAAATTGTCCCCTAAATGTGAGTATGAATGTGTATGTCTGTGTGTCTGCCTTGTGATGGACTGGCAGCCTGTCCTGGGTGTTTCTTGCCTGAATGGTGATTAGACGTTTAGGTTTCAGTCTGTATATGGGATTAAATCTGTTGTGTTACTTTTTAACCATCTGTTTTACTGCCTCCATACTGGTCATTAAACCTGAGTCTTAGTTTAATTTGCATAATTTGAAAGAATCAGGTGATACACAGGTTTCCAGTAAATCAGAAAGAAAGAAATGCAGACATATTGGACCATAAAATATGCAAAACTGGACAGAACCAGAATAGATGCCTTTCAAGGTATCATCCGCAATTCCACATTTATCACAAAGAGCTTACATACAGGGCTTTAAATTGTATCAACCTCTACTTTTAATTATAGAAGCCATAAGAAAATCTGGACAACACACAAATACCAGCCACTTTATTGGGTACACCTCAATTTAACCACACTCACTGTTTCTCTGTATACTTTATTACCCTGTTCTTCAATAGTCAGGACCCTCACAGGACCACCACAGAGCAGGTATTATGTGGGGGGTGGATCATTGCAGTGACACACACAGTGGAAAGGTTTTACAGTAAATGTGTTGAAACATGCCTTTGGCAGCTCTGGATGGCAGCTCTGCCTCCCACCTTCAGGCCTTAACAGGTGAACTGTTGTGGTGGTATCAATGCCCTCCTTGCGGCTGTCAGCAGAACTGCAGTCAACACATGTGGCATAACATTTATTTTTATTTTAGCTGGTGGCCTTAGGGGATGGGACTGTCCAATGCATCTTTGTGGTTAATATTATATATATATCCAAAGGAGACGTTAATGATTGGCTAAAATGAGTGATTGTATTTGGGCATGCCGAACCAAAGGACTTCCAGTAGTGGCAAAAATCCCAGTCTACCAGCCTATATTAAATTCTCCATGGAATTGTCCCAGGACAGGCATCCACCAAATCTAGGCCAACTACGCCATTCTTTGATGCACACATTCACATCCAAACCTTTCTTAGTCATAACGTCATGTATGATTGCACACAAAAAAATGGACAGTGTCAAACCTTACTTCTTCTGATTCACTCAGGAGAGAGACCAAGTAGTAGTTAAATGGGGGTAAAGGGATTTAATGGAGGATAAAGAATGAATGGAAAGGTTATCTACTCTAAAACTGAAGCCAGGTGGTTTTCAGCACCATGGACAGCAACACTAATCTGAAGGGGGAAACATACTGTTTGATATTTATTTAGAAAAAGAGAATGTGTATGTCTGTTGGAATTTGCTTTTAATCTAAATCTGACATTTTATGATTCTGAACATATTATATAGAATAATAATAATATTATATAGAATTTACATAGACATAAAGAATTAAACTAAATAACTACAAGTAGCTTGTTATTTGCATTTATTGTATTTATAGATCACTGTGTCTTGAAAAGTGACATTAGTAAATGAATGGTTGATCTTCAATCTAAAACTAAAATATATTTGTAATAAAATGTATTATGAACTTATGAAATGATAATTAGATGCACTTCAGTCTATTTGAATAAACACCGTAAACCCACTCTCTAAACCTGTTCTCATGTCGTTTTTCAGAGAACTGAGAGTCCATTACAGTCATCAGAATTCTCATTTGAATCCTCATTCATGAACATTTTAGAAAATTAGAGATGTGAGCGATGAGCAGCAGCTCTTGAGCTTCTCACTTGAGTGTACACAATGTCTTCAGGCTGTTCTTTCTTCACTCTTACACTTTTAGAGTTCTTCTCTTTGATGTGTATGGAATGTATGGAAGTGTAAAGCACGTCCTCAGTATTTGGTTCCTGTGGGATTAATCAGCTGCTGTCAGTTATATTCAACTTTTTTATGTTCTTGTCAAAAATAATGCTACTAATAAATACCAGTACTGGTTGGGCTACTCAGTGTAGCTGGTGAAAGTAACAGATTTATTAAAATATCTTACACTGATAGATAGGCTCCAGCCCATTGTTTCAAAACATAAAAGCGCACCATCTTTCTTCTCACTAAGAACTCAAGGACTGCTGTGTTTGCTAAATATACTTTAGTAAATGGAACACTGCATACGAGACCCATGACACACTTTTATACACTAATTATATGGTATTATTATGGTATAAATTGTAATAATAATTCCTGCTCAATAAGTTACATATGAAAGGACAATCACATACATTAGATTGCTGTGTTTAGTTTAGTGCTCATGGTTATTATTAATAGTAGTAGTAACAACATGAGTAGTAGTACAAATAGTAGTAGTAATAGTAGAAGTAATAGTAGCAGCAGTAGTAGTAGTAAGAGAGTAGTAGTGGGAGTTGTTGTAGTACTAGCAGTTGAAGTTTGTAGTGGTAGTGGTAGTTTTAGTAGTTGTAGTAGTAGCAGCACTAGTAGCAGTACTAGTAGAAGTAGTAGTAGTAATAGCAGTAATATTAAAGAATAAAAACTTAACAAACCCAAAGTATATTAACATCTGCTGATATTGTTGTGTTTCTCTGCGAACAGGAGCAAAATTTATATTGCACTCAAATTATATTGTATTTTATTATTATATCTTATTATGTCTTTCATAATTACTCTTGCCTTGTGTTTCTATTCGCATTTTTACTTTTACCTGTATATACACTTTACTTACCTTTACTTGATCCTGTGATAACTGTATGGAATTATCTATATGGGTTTTTTCTATACAAAAATAAAATAGAATTAACTTTTTTTTGGTCTCGGTTTGGAACTAAACTGTAGTTTAAAGAGAGTAAGTGGATTAAGAGTACCTGTCTGGTCATCCTCTCATTCACAGCTCACTCCTGAACGTTCCCTGTAGAGGAGATAAAACTTCACCATTACTTTCAGATACAGTTTGTCTATAACTGGGCCATGAGGCTAAACATATTATTATTATCACTATTTTCTGTCTACCGGAATGTTCAGTGTGGACACTTACCACCAACACGGTGTTCAGATCTCCTCATTTTATAAATGAAAATGGTTTGAGCACAGATTACAGCCACACACACTGCTGAAAACACGGCCAGGCTCATCGTTACAGGATCTACAGGAGCTTCTGTAAGACAGGAATCATCAGAGTACTGTATACATGAAAACAGCAGCTCAAGCTAATAAAGCTAATAATGTTCCACGTCTTTAGTTTGAAATGTATGTGGAAAAAAATATATATATTAATTCCTAAAGCAGTTGGGTAATTTAATTAAATAATAATATAATGAAATTAGACCAAATAAATTCACCACCAATGGTCTTATTTAGAAGACTAATTTTACTAAATAAATTTCACATCATCAGCAATATATTCATAAACAAAAATAATTTGTTTTTCTGCAATTAATCAATTTACATCAAACCACTATTACCATTTTCATCTCAGATCATCAGCTACGGAATTCCAATTTAAGATGAACCCTAAATTATAGCTTTAGTGTATCAATACAGTATACAGTTATGGTCTCCAGCTTTTATATTGGGTATTTGACATTTCTATCTTCCACTTTATTCATATCATTGATTGTTGATCATATCATCATCACCAATAAACCTATATCTTGACTCTACTTTGCGGTGCTACATTGACGATTTTGGAAGTTTTGTCTTACAGACTTTGAACTGATGTCAGTGGTAAGTGGAAACACCTATACACTTTACAAGTGCCTGGAAATATCCAGAAACACTTATGACTCAGTTCTACTGCTGTTCCATTCCCAAATATGATCCTCGCACAAGCAGCCACAGCGCAGTAGTAGGTTCCAGTATGGTGGTGGTTGAGGATGTTCCTGGAGATGTTGTACACAGAGCTGTGTGTAGAAGAGCTGATCTCACACTGACGGCTGCTGCTGTTCTGATGAGTGTAAATGATCTCAGGAAAGAATTGTCCTGCAGCAGCTCTGAACCAGAGCACTCGGAGATCTGCTGCTCTGATCTCAGAGAGGACCGTGCACTGCAGAGTCACCGACTCTCCTGGAGAAACTGACCCCTGTACTGGAGATTGGAGGACTGACATGTCCAGCTGCCCTGGAAAATATAATGTAGACAGTGTAAAGGTACTAAATGGTTGCTGGGGCAACACATTTTCAATCCAGTTAAGCTCCAGGTGTAGAATGCTGACACCACCATCTCTGTAACAGCTTGTGGACGGTCTGTATTATACCTGTTACATGTGACTTATTAGGTTAACTACCACAGATACAAACATCTGGATTCAGCAGATAATAATCGAATGTTATTCACATGGTTATTTAAACGTCTCTTGATAATATAAAAGGAATATATCGTCGGTGTCCAATGAAAAAATATTTATCTCCATTTTTTTTATTTTTACTTTAGTGCATAATTTGATCATAAAAGAGCTGCTGTTTAGATTGTGTGAAAATGTCATGATGAATGAACCGACAGAAATGGCCCAATACTGCTTGGAAAGATGTCTGGTTCCATTGACTTACATGCCCTCTTCAGTAAAGGTGCCATTTTGGAGATACTTGTTTTTCTTTAGACAGTGACGATATTCAAATCATATAATAACAATAACATAAAACATGTCCTTTATGAATCTCAGGTGTGATTGTGAAAAGTAGTGGATGTATTATAGAAGAACATATACATATATATTATATAATATATATATTTACATTACTTTTAATAGCAACAATGTATTTAAGACTGGAATTAGATGGTAGATTAAAAGTATTATTAGAGCTTAGTATATATATATAAAAAGGTTTGGTATGTCAGGAACACTGAACACAGTAAATCAGTTACATTACCTGTCACAGCCAAGAGCGTAGCAGTAGAAAAGTCTAGCGTATTCATCCTGGCCGCTCCACAGAAGTAGATTCCCTCGTCTTCTTTACTAACATCTTTAATACTGAGAGAAAAGCCCTTCACAGAACTGTTGATTGTCAATCTTAATTTTCCAGACTGATTGGAATAAATGGGCATTTTTCCCTTTATCACTGAAGCCACTTCCAGTGGAGCGTGCTCCAGTCTTTGCTTGTACCACATTCGGACTTCTTTATTTGAGTCGTCTACAAAAGTGCAGTGGAGAGTGACCATTTGACCAGGCTCAGCTGAGATGACCAACGCCTTTCTCACTGCTTGTACAGAGTCTATATAAAACAAAAACAAAAAAAACAAAAATAAAAAGTTAAAGTCATAGTCTACATCAATAATTCAAACGTTGGTTGAAGATAAATTAAGCCGACTTTAAAAATAATAAACACAGTAACCTTTTTAACTTTATTAAACTTACATACGTTGCAGAGAAGTAAGATGATAGTCACAGCTGGAGCCATCACCAGAACAGCAACGGTCATAGCCTGAGGTTTAACATGAAGGCAGGATGTAAATGACCAGAGACCAAATGGCACTGCATTAGCTTGCTGGGTTCTTATTATGAACCTCATTGGCTGGCAAAAGTCACATGGTTCCTACTGTCTGCTTGAAGTGATGTATTTGACCAAACCACTGTCTGCTCTTTATTAGAGCGCTATGAACAGTGGCTCTGGCTGTCATAATCTGATCTTCAACTGTGATGATGAGTAGATAACTGTAGCTAGATAGTGTTAGATATATCAGTCCAAATAACCTTTTGCTCTCCAGTACACAATGGAGAAGGACAAGCGTCCATAAAAGCTCTGTCTGCTATTTTTAACCAAGTTTAAATCACATGCATTAAAATGAATTAATAAATAAATTAATAAATCATCAAGTTCATGTTATATTAATACATACATTCATAGATACATGACAATATTAGATTTATCATTATTTAATTTAAAAACAAATTAGTTATCAGAAAATCCTTTCTTGTATTTTATTTTGACTTAAAACCTTGAATCGAATGTGTTACCCCAAAAGAAGAAGGACACCTGAGGCTGAAGAAATGGTTGCTGAATACATTTCATCTTTATTTTCATTAAACAAAGTACAAACAAAGTACCGCCCATTGAAATCAATGTGGAAAATCTCACCACATCCTGAAACACATCTTCTACACTTCTCGTGAGCCCAGTTCACACCCTCTGGCATCATGAGCATGTGTGCACTGTGTAAAACATAATAGTACCACATCCTATAAAACTGTTCACACACTGTGCCTTTAGAAGGCTTGTTCTTCAGCCGTGCAGTTTTAAATACTGAGTACAAAGTGTAGCAGGGGACTGTAGATCCTGACTAACACCAGCACCAACACTAATACAGAGATACAGAGATACAAAGCTGGCAGTAAACAGAACACGTCCCCAGACTCCACTAACACTGATACAGGAGGAGAGGGTTCAGTAAGTTAGTGATTGTTGGGGTACATGAGTTTTGGCCAAATTAACCTAATGTCACCATTCATAATGGCTAGTAGGGCATAAAGCCCCTCGGCATTAGCTTGAGCGCTGTAGCTCCATCCAGGACCTTTAGGATGGGTTGGAGTGATCTAAAACTAATCGTCCAACATTGGCATGTACGCTTACTAATGATCCTGTGGCTGAATGCAATAAAATGATCACAACAATGTTCTACCATCTTGTGTAAAGCCTTACCTAGAACAGTCAGTTATAGTGAATTTTATTGTCGGTCAGATTATATACAAGTAGGGCACAGCTGAACGGGACTGTGATTCTCCAGACACCAGTGTGGAAATATAACAAAGACAAGTGCATGTAGACAACAGGTAGACATGCTAGACACCATAGACAGAATTTAAATAAATATTGAAAGGTTGCAATATTAAACGTTATTTAAAAAAATAAAAACTTTTGCTAAATGTATGCAGTGGTGCATCATTGCACAATGATAAACACTGTATTACTGTGAACAGTGTGAACATTATACTATATGCTATAAACTTTGGACCTATAAGCATTGGTATCATTGCACAGTTGTAATGAGGGGAGCTCAGGCATAGGAATAGGATCCATTAGGCAGGTTTTAATAGGGCAAAAAGACACAAAACCAGGAGAAAATGAAAAACAGGGGCAGGAGTGGAAAAGTACTGAGCCTTGAGTAGAATTATGGTGACGTCGTCGTCTGGTGGCCAGAACGTGAAGTGTCCGGGGGCAAACTCCCCTGAGAAACCCTGACAACAGTGCAGTATGAATTGTAAAGTGACAGTGGTGAGATGGGGTAAAGTACTCACATTAAAATATATAATTATAACATAAAAATAATAGAGGCTGTTACTGCAGCAAAGGAGGAACAAACTCCCTATTAGTAGCCTGGAATTCATAAGAAACGCTGGACGAGGTGTTATAAACACAGTTGAATGTGTAGAGTATATGTTATTGGTGGAGAGCCCTGACTCAGGTCATGTCAAAACACCACCACTGTAAAGTAAAACCATTTCATATCAAACCGCTAGCTGTTTACATCTTACTGAATTACATATGCAGATTTCATTTAATATATATAAATATATTTTTATCACTGTATCTGCCAGTAAAGCTAGAACCCGACCTTCGGTTCCTCACTAAGAACCTGCTGTACATGTGTAAAGGTGCTGCATGTATTGCTTGTTTAATTAGATCACCTTTATTTATTTCTTTATTTTAATTAATTAATTTAATTACTACCAAAATTCAGTGAGCATCAAGAAAAGGCTTAGAAGAAGCACATTATTTAAATGTCTAGTAAATTATCTGATCGGATCCCTGTTAGGCAGCATGCGTTATACTCTCATATAATAATATATATCAATATAATAATATTTAATAATATTTAATAGTATTTCATTTGATCCATTCATCACACAGTTTTAAAGCATTGTAAAGTAGTTTTTAATTTATGTAAAACATCAGAAAAAGAAATAAAATGAAAAAAATACAAAAAATGTGTTTTATTAATTTGATTGAATTAATATGTTATATTTAATTTCCAGTGAAAACAAATATTTATTTGGAATTAATAAGATATAACCATATCACAGTTAAATAACTGTAATTCCTTATGATGTGCCTTCATCTAAAATCAACCCTTTGTAAACAATAAATATTGATGGCAAAATAGAAACATTACTTATTATTGTGCATAAAAGAATCTGCTGGATCAAAATAAAATCTACCATGGAAAATCAAATCTATCTTGGAAATGAAAAAAAACAACAACACTGAAAATGTCATGTGTCCTTTGGTAACTTTAATAACACTTGACTTCATGCTTTAATCTATATCTGCTTAAATAAACTGCTGAGCCAGCTGGAATCTAATCTAGTCTAAGATTAAAAGGTAAGAAGTTGTTTTATTTCTGGAATGAAAGATAAAAGCACCTGCTGTAGCAAAACAAACCTGCAGTCAAACGTGGATGAGCAGTTATTAATAAAGTCTAATAGTGAGCGCACACTCTAAACCTGAGCTCAGCAGAATTCCCATCTAACAAGGAACACAGAGCTACAGAAATAACAGACAGGGTTCAGATCTTCACTCATGATCATCTCTGGGAACTCTAGTAATGCGAGCGATGAGCAGCAGCTTTGGAGCTTCTCACATCAGAGTACACAATGTCCTCAGACTGTTCCTTCTTCACTCTTCCAGGTTTGGGGGTCTTCTCTTTGATGTGTATGGCAGCGTAATGCAGGTTCTCAGTATTTTGTTCCTGGGTGACAAAATACATTATCAACATCTACATACCATACATACCATCATAAACAGAAATAAACATAGTTACTTTTAAAGGACAGTATTTGCTGGGTTGCTTTAAGCTGTCTGACAAATTGGTTTGCTATTCAACCTCAAATGTTTTGCTAAGTGCTAGTTTTAGAATATTAATTTATGAAAAATTTACAATATTAATTATAAAGACAATTAGTCAGAATGTTAATACTTCAGAATATATATATAAAAAATCAAGAGAGACTATGAGCTCATGATTATGTCCTTGAGTAAGACAGCATTTTATTTTTAGGAGAAACAATATTTTAATTTCAGTTTTTATAAATATTTTAAATATTTATTTAAATAAGTTCAGTATGAAGCTCAGATAAAAATTCAGTAAACCTAAACTAAAAAAAATATATATGCATAAGTAAAGTTAATAAGTTTAGTTGGTTTTTTAATTGAAATTGACTTGTATAGTAATATTAGTTGTTCTAATGCAAACTGAACACTGTATTAATATTTACTCGTTAAGCAATTCTTATTAATGCAATACTGAAAACATTTTATACCAAAGCTTACTGTAGTGGAGTTACCGAGTCACTAATACATGTTGCATCCTCTAACGTCTGTTACACTGTGCAATAAAATAGTTTTAATAAATTAATTTAAATTACAAATCCTAAATCTATTCATAACTTAGACTGAATCCAAACTGAAGCTCTTTATGAATTTTGATTTAAAAACACAGGGTAATTACATAACAAAGTATGAACCTTGGCAAATGTTAGGCACTCCTGATCAAATCATGATCAAATTTTCAAACCGTAAAAAATTACACATCCTGTACAGAGAATACACTTCACTTTTAATTTCAATAATTAAAAAATAAATAAATAAAAACACATTTCTGGGTAAACAGTCTGTGCTAAAGGTGTGTTCTCTGTAGGGGGTGTTTTAAGCTCACGTATGTTTACTCAGAGAAAGCTCAGTGGATAACACCACTACCCGCCATGGAG
The DNA here is from genome assembly GCA_024036415.1 of Prochilodus magdalenae. Classification (NCBI taxonomy): domain Eukaryota; kingdom Metazoa; phylum Chordata; class Actinopteri; order Characiformes; family Prochilodontidae; genus Prochilodus; species Prochilodus magdalenae. The sequence goes on along the minus strand of JAMWET010002821.1, from coordinate 93,883 downwards.
CCACCAACGCATGTGGGAGACTGGGGTTTGAATCCCGGTCTGGGGGGGGGTAACTACGCTGTGCTACACCAATAAGAGTATTTGGGCAAGACTCCTAACACTACACTGGTCTACCTGTAACATGATTAGCCTGTAAGTCGCTCTGGATAAGAGCGTCAGCTAAATGCTGTAAATGTGGTTCAGCTGTACCGTCGTACTGTTTACTGTGCATTACTGAGAACACCATGAACAGAAACGGGCAGGACGGTCTCTGGCTGGAACTGAACTGTAGTTTAAAGAGAGTAACTGGAAGACTACCTGTCTGATCGTCCTCTCGTTCACAGCTCCCTCCTGAACTTTCCCTGTAGAGAAGATAAAACCTCAGCGTTAACTTCAGATACAGTTTAATGAGGCTAAACTTATTAATAAGCTTTATCAATATCTTATATCTATCAGAATGTTCAGTTCAGTGTTCATAATGAACACTTACCACCAGCACGGTGTTCAGATCTCCTCATTTTATAAATGAAAATGGTTTGAGCACAGATTACAGCCACACACACTGCTGAAAACACTGCCAGGGTCATCGCTACAGGATCTACAGGAGCTTCTGTAAGACAGGAATCACCAGAGTACTGTATACATGAAAACAGCAGCTCAAGATAATAAAAACAGTTTTCTATCTGGACGTATTAGCCTAGATTTCAGTTTCACATTGATTAGGTAAACCAACTTTAATCATGATCAAAGAAGATCTATTCTTGTGTATGCTTTCCTGCTGCACCTTTATTTCTCACAGTACAAACCTGAAGCAGATGGGTATCAAATGTTTCAGCATCACATTAAATTGAAAATTAATTTCATCAATTTAAAATGCAAGAATTCTTCATACTTAAATAATAACAATAAACAAAACAAAGGGGTATAATAATAAAAATTTTCTTTTTTCTCTTTATGTTTACTTTTTTTTTTTTTTTCTATTTGATGTTTTTTTTTTTTTTTGTTTTTTTTTTCACCTTAAAGAAACTAACTTAGTGGTGAATTCTGAAAGATAAGTTAGTTACACAGTGGTGGAGAAGGAAACCCGGCATCTCTAGTGTCTACAGTTCTTGGCCTCACACTATTTTGATATTATGGACATTATTAAATGATTAATTGTTGATTGATTAATTGTTTTTTAAATATAAGACAAGAGGAACCTCCATGTTAGACAATCTCGTCACTAATGCAGGCAGTGGCTCTTTTAGCCGAGGCAGATTAAACCTTTTAGCATAATTATTTTTTCAGTCTATTTTATACTTTATTACTCATATGTAGATATTGTGTACCTTATATATAGAAGTAGTACAGTTATTTACCTGTATGGTTAATTGTTTTGTATTCTGGCCACATGAGACGAATTAATAAATCTTAATTTTATATTACTGTAATTCACTGTCAGGTTCTTCCACTGAGTGTAAAAAAGAGAAACACTTCTACACTACAGGAGTGCCTGGAAGTGTGCTTAAACACCTACTATTCAAACCTACTGCTGTTCCATTCCCAAATATAATCTTCTCACAAGCAGCCACAGCGCAGTAGTAGGTCCCAGTATGGTGGTGGTTGAGGATGTTCCTGGAGAAGCTGTACACAGAGCAGTTTTTAGAAGAGCTGATCTCACACTGACGGCTGCTGCTGTTCTGATGAGTGTAAATGATCTCAGGAAAGGATTGTCCTGCAGCAGCTCTGAACCAGAGCACTCGGAGATCTGCTGCTCTGATCTCAGAAAGGACCGTGCACTGCAGAGTCACCGACTCTCCTGGAGAAACTGGCCCCTGTACTGGAGTCTGGAGCACTGATATGTCCAGCTGGCCTGAAATACATGATATACACAGTGAAAGAATTTATATTTAATAGTATCAGTGCAATAACAACATAATAACATATTATAAACATTGAATAGTGAAATACACCATGAAAATTATTATTCCAAAAGTAATTGTGACAAGTAATACATTTACAGAGTTTACATTAGTATCAATAGTAAAATTGTATTTGATACATTTATAATAGATTTAAATATATTTACTGCATTCATATGATTTAAAATGAAAATTTTACATGTTCGGGACAATAAAAACAGTAGACAGTAAATCAGTTATGTTACCTGTCACAGCTAAGAATGTAGAATTAGAAAAGTCCAGTGTCTTCGTCTCAGCTGCTCCACAGAAGTACATTCCTTCATCCTCTTTAGTAACACGTTCAATACGGAGAGAAACGCCGCTCGCAGTTCTACTGATTTTATATCTCGATCTGTCAAATTTATTTGAAATCATGCCTGACTTTCCTTCTAAATGTGTTCCCACCTCCAGTGGAGCATGCTCCAGTCTCTGCTTGTACCACATCTTAACATCTACACCTGACTGACTGGCAAACATGCAGTTGAGAGTGACCGCTTGACCAGGCTCAGCTGAGATGACCGATGCCTCTGAGTTTCTCACTGCTTGAACAGAATAAAAAGAAAAAACAAGGTTCAGACTCAATAAGTAACATTGCTGATTAAGTTTAAAACAAGCGGAATAATAATAATAATAATAATAATAATAACAATAAATACAAATATTTTTTTCTGGGTAACTTTATGAAACTTACATATTTTGTAGAGCAGTAAGATGATGATCACAGCTGCAGCCATCATCAGAAAAGCAATGATCATAACTGGAAGGTAAACATGTAGGCAGGGACGTGACAGAACAAAGCCCCAAACTGCATTGGCTTGCTGGTTTCTTAAACTAAACCTCATTGGTTGGTAAACGTCACATGGTTCATTCTGCCTGCTTGAGTTTAATGATCTCATCAGTATTTGTGCTTGTCAGATTCTTTTATAAGCTCTCCACAGAGAAGCAGTCATTTATACGTTTTTATCCACAAGCCATCAGGCTTGTGAACACCTCCTCCCCCCTTCCGCTCTGAAACTGGCTGAACTCTGACTCTGACATGCACCCATTAAAATGAGCGCAATACATATACATATTCTGCTACTACTGTTACTCCATACTGTTTACTTCTGTACTTGCACAGCACACTTTACACATGCATATGCACCTTACTTGCATCAATACAGTAATGTACTCTCCCTTCCTTTACTTAGTGTTTTTCTTTACTTAGTGTACATATATATATTGTACTTCTTATTTTTCTCTCTCCTTTTATATTGATATTTATTTTTTAAGACTGTCGGGAATGGGAGGAACTGCAAAGTAAGAATTTTATTGTACAATGTAACTGCTTGTTATGCTGTGCATATGACAATAAAACTCTTGAATCTTGAATAAGGAGACCACAGTGTCTGCCTGGGAAGGTTTGAGACCTAATGTAGGACTGTTTAGGTTTTCAGTAGAACTGCTTCTACATATGGACCCCCATGCTGTAGACATTAGGGCATGTCTAATATACTGTACATTAATACATGAGCATTGTTTTATTCACTTTCCTTTCTAGCAGTTCATTCTGTACAGCTGGATCTGTTTGCTTGTCCAAGTGAGGGTCCTTAGACTACAATTTATATTTTATCTCAAAATTTTATTTAATTAAAATCTACCGAAGCTACTAACTCAGATTAGTGTACGTCCAGAAAAAATGTACACTCAGAATTTTCATTTTAATGAAATTTTATTTTAATGTTTAAGAGACTTTTATCATGAGTTATGATACACAGTGACATGAATTCAGAGTAATATTAAAGTTTTATTAACTGATTCATCATACAGTGTTTATGCAGTGTAAAGCAGAACTGAAATTCTCTTTGCCTAAATACACCATCACAGTGGGGGAAATATTTTTAACAGCAGGATGCTTTGATTAGAACTGAACCAGTTTAACAGTGTGATATATAAACATGGCTTTATGAGGAAAAACACCAAGTTATCAAAAACTGATATCTGGAATAAATCCGGAATAAATGGAATAGATAGTAGCAGTAAATAAGAAAGCAGTTTACATTAAATGTAGTTTTTTAAGAAATATTTTTTTTTACTGATTATTATTTTTTGCCATACATCGTAAGGTAAGACTTAAAAATGTATAAATATAACAAAGAAAATAAACAGAGCGCAACATGCCAAGCATACCATATACTAAATATATATCAACAAAACCATAAAAAACTGGATCAAAGTTTAACGTTAATAATTGCATGCCAATGTAAAATCTCTATCTCTCTCTCGCTCTCTCCCTCTCTCTCTCTCTCTCTCTCTCTCTCTGTCTCCATATATAGTGGAAAATCTCACAACAGTCTACAACGCCTGGTATCAGACACCATCTGAGTTTATAAGCGTGTTCACAAGGTGTGAAAGACTTCAGTGACCACAGGCTCTAAAACTGTGTTCTCACTTGTGTTCTCTTCAGAAGACAACTGAACCTTTTACTCCAACACTGGAGCAAGAGTGTATCAGAGGACTGTAGATCCTGACTAACACCACAGCACCAACACTATTACAGAGATACAGAGTACAAAGCTGTTGCCAGTAAACAGAACACGTCCCCAAACTCCACTAACACATGATACAGGAGGAGAGGGTTCAGTGGAGTTTAGTGATTGTTGGGGGGTCAGTAACGGTGAAGTATCGACTTCAGAGTAAACACTGTCTCCAGAACGTCCACGTCTTCTTTTCTCAGTGCACTTCTGGTCTGCGTAGTTAGTTCAGCTCCACAGCGTGCAGAGTCCTGTAGAGATGAATATGAATTTATTACAGGCTGAAAGATTAGAGACTGAGTGGGGATTAAAACAGTGTCAGTGTGGAGGAGAGAAAACATGTAGTAACCTGACTGATTTTGTTCTCCACCACTGAATTGTGCTGTATCTCAGAGCTATGAAGGAGAGAAGAAAGATGACAGAGTGATTGCACAGCTTCAGCTTATTGCTATTCAGTAAAGTGTGTCTAGAAATAAAAATAGAAGTCTATGTGAGGAATTGCGCGAGGGATATGATGAACTATAACTACACGTAGAGGAGTGTGGGATGGTCAAGGCATGGCTGTAGTTAAGAGTTTGGAATCTGGCCTGGGTGAGTAGTTGTAAGTTTTGTAATGGTGTCAAGTTTTCAAAGAAGAGTAAAATGGATTAAACATTGGGGGGGGTGTTTGTGAATAGCACAGTCACTGATATTCCAAAAAAGATATTTAGTGTGACATCATGCAGTGTGAGATCAGAGCTGGTCTTGATCTGTTATGTCATCATATATGGCTGAATGATTTCAGGAGACCCATGGGTCATTGCATTGTAAAGGATCAATGTTGGGACCGAGTGCAGGTCATTATTTACACAATCATAATAACACCATATACTGCATAACAGATCCATCTACACTCACCACTGCAGATCTGAATGGCGAGACCGCAGATCACAGTCACACAGATCCCCAAAGCTGTGGCCAGATAGAACACAATGGGATCCACAGGACGTCCTGTAAGATATTAGTTAAAATTACTGCATATTCCTTTATTAGAGTTATATAGCACAATAAAATACTTTTCACAGTGACGCTGAGGATGTCCAACATCAAACGAATAGCTGCACCCAGAGGAAGGTGTGGGACTGCAGTGCTTATTGGGAAGGAAGATTAAGGTTACCAGGAACAATAAATGATGATACATTTAGACTGATATGATCAATATTTATTGAGCTACACATACAGAAGTAAAGTCTCTCAGTATGATGTTGGAACGCCATGTTTGCTAATGCAATATGCCAGACCTCTCAGCATAGAACTGTGGAGGCTCCTAATGGTGTCCTGTGAAAATCCATCCCATGCAGCAGATGGTGTGGTAGGTGTGGAGGTGGAGTGACACCAGGCCTTCTGTATTCTGAATTGCTAGTTTAGCGCTAATGTACTTTGAGAATACCATAGTGGTGTTAAAATTAATTAGCGTTATCATAGAGGTGATTTATCCTCTGGGTAAATGTTCAGTAGGTTGTTGGGTAGGTAAGTGTTTATGATAAGTGTTGGGAAGTTGTAAGTGTGTTTGATGGAAGCTTGTTGGGACCATGTTTGGTGGCCAGTTGTACATCTTTACTGTGACTGTCTGATAATGAGAGTAAAGCCTGACCTGACGGTCTCGTACCACAAGCATGCTTTCTCAACTGCCAAAGCAAATGAACAGTTGAGTCTCATGTAAAAATTATTCATTTACATAAATCTATATTATACCTTATCGTCATATGACCCCAACAGAAAAGTTAAATCAGATAGCTCTGCTGTCGTGGTTAGCTGTCGTGGCTGTTGGAATAGCAGCAAATCATGCTCATGTTGTTTCACTGTATCCTCAAAATAGAATGTTAGAAAGTGAATAAGACCATGAAAAAAATTTATTTACACACGGTGCATACAGGATTGTGGCTACTGCCACCACTTAATCTTTTCCATATAGAATGACAGTCCGCACAATAGCAAATAAACCTGAGAAATCATTTTTCTTTTCCATTTAAACTCAATTCCATTTAAATTTGTTAAAGTATTTATCTCTATATGTTCTATTGTGTATATATATAGTATTATACAACAAATATATTCAGTACCAGTCAGAATTTTAGATCCGGCTACTCATCAAACTATACAACACCCTTAAAACCCTCCAGAATGGAGCTTTACAGGAGGAACCAGCTCTCTAAACCTGCAGTGGAGCTGATAGAGCAAGGTTTATTACTAAGCAGGTTTGGAGCGATTCTATTGGTCGGTCCATCATGAATATTCACTAAACTGAAAGGAGAACTAGAGCTTTTACACTGTGCAGAAAAAGAGATCAAAGTTTTTACACCACTAAATATATATTAGAGGTGGAGATATGGAGGAGGATCATACTGTGTACATCAGGAGTAGATGTGGTGTATCAGGATACGGACTGATTCAGACTCTCATCAGTTGGTGCTGTTCAGTGTACGACTGTAGAGTCTCTGAGACCACCAACTACATCCATTCAGTTGGGTGTGTCTAAACGTTTGACTTGTATAATTGAGATATAATACTAAGAACAGTGGACAATGTTGATTACAGTAATGTACTACTGTCTATATTAACTATTGGTACTTCATTTTAAATAACAGTACATCACATGTACAATCCAATACCTGTACTGGCAGCAACCAACTGTAAACTAACAAAAAGATATTTGACATTGTTAACTCTAAAGCTTAACAGTATTTGAGACATTGAGTAAAATAACACAAAGCGTCCATATAGGCTTACCCAAGGTTACTGATGCTCCATTCCCAACAATGATCCTCCCACAAGCGGCCACAGCGCAGTAGTAAGTTCCAGCATCAGACTGGCTGAAGTTGCTGATGGAGAAGTTGTACATACAGCTGTTTGTAGAGGAGCTAAACTCACACCGATGGCTGCCAGTTTTCTGATGAGTGTAAATGATCTCAGGAAAGGATTGTCCTGCTGCATCCCTGAACCAGAGCACTGGGAGACCTGCTGCTTTGACGTCAGAGAGGACCGTGCACTGCAGAGTCACCGGCTCTCCTGGAGTAACTGAGCCCCATACTGGAGTCTGGAGCACTGATATGTTTAACTGAGGTTGACCTGGGCAATACAATATAGACACTGTAAGATGCATATAGGCTCAGTCACACTTCATGCTGTAAACTATTAGGTATCGTGTTAATACATTCACTTTTATCTCTGTTAGATTATTATTAAACACATAAGCACAATGTAAACACAATAAGCACAACACAATGTGTTTAATTGATTTCACATCTAATAAAAGATTTGACGGTATTGAAACAGTAATATTATTACCTGCCACGGCTAAGAAAGTGCCTTTAGAGAAGGAGATGGCGTTCCCTTCTCCTACTGCACAGAAGTACATTCCTTCATCATCTTTAATAGCTTGTTCAATGGTCAGATTAAAACTCTGGACTATTTTGAATCTGGTTGATGAAGTTCCAGGTGCTTTGCTGCCTAATTTTATTGCTACTTCCTGAGGTTCCTGTGCTGTTCTTTGCTTGTACCAAACCCAAATCTTACTGCTATGATCAAACCTTTCTACCTCTTTACAGAGTAGAGTAACGTTTTGACCAGACTCAACTGAGACGAATGATGCTGCAGAAACATCCACAGAACAAGCAGGATCTATAAGAGAACAAAGAGAGCAGCCATTTTAACAAGCTCAGTATGCAAAAATTACTAAAACCCTTTCAGCAGAACTTGTAAACTTACGTATCATGGAGAGATGTAAAATGAGCAACCAAACTGGAGCCCTCATTGTAAAAGATGCTGTTCTTGAAACTGGATAATGGAAAGAAAGCAAGACCACCACACCGCACCGCCAGGTTAGGTTTAGAAGACTGAGCTCATTGGCTGCCAAAAGTCACAAGGTTTTTTTTTTTTCTATCTGCTTGTTGTTTATCATGTATGACCACAATATGACCCTTTGCTTCCTTCAAAAACTATTATTACATTATAGCATAATATTATAACGTTAGTAGCAGCAGTTTAAGTTTTAGGAGCCAAAATCACCATACCCAATTTTAGATCTTGACTAGCAGGGTTTGAAGCCCCCCAGCACTGGGCTCTGGAACAGTGTGCCCTATGTTCTCTGGAGTGATTGAGTTCTAACCAATATGCTTGGGCTGTGCTGGAGTGACCCGGAACTAATAATCCATCATCAGTACCCAATCACCCGGTCATTTGTTATTGTGGCCTAATGACTCAATTCATAACAACAATGTTCCAACATCTGGTATAAAGTCCTTCCAGAAGAGTAGCAGCTGTTATCACAGCACAGGAGGAACAAAGTCTCAATTAACACCCTTCATTTCAAAGACACACTGGTAATTATGCATGGACTGGCAGGTGTCCAAACATCTGAATATATAGATCATATAATCTAATGAAATACTTGGTGACAATGAAGAAGAACTTACAGCACATTTCTGAGCTGAACCATGACTGGTTTTTAGACCTAGGCCTTCAGCTGTGGTCAGGTCAAGAGCATTCCAGTCAGGATTTTGGAAAAACAATTCAAATGGCAAAACCTACTCCACACATTTTTCCTTAAACTATGATATGCATCCTCATATCCAACATATTATTGTCTACATAAGTAGCAGTACTCTACCAAATAACCAAGAAATAATATCAGCTATTAAATAAAACCCTTTGAGCAGATGTAGAGATTAAAAATCAGATTTATAAATCAGAGTCCTGTATGACAGGCGGTGCTCCTGTTAAACAGGGTGAAAATGATAAAAGGCAGAAGACGTGTCTCATACTCACCATTATCTCTCACATCTGAGAGGAAGTGCTATGAAACCACAGTAGACACTTAGAGCACTGCTGAGCTTATGCTGCCTCCAGCAGGCGTTTGTATATTCTAATGGAAAGCTAGAACATAAATTTATGGTTCACATACAAGAACGTAAAAACAAAAAAACAATAAAATGAAACCCACTTCATTTATCTAGTGCAGGTAATAACTGTGTAGTTACACATTAGCTATGATGTAACTACTGGAGTTCATCATTGTTATAGCTAGATTACAGTAGCACAGGTTATCTAAATAAACATGTATCAGGTCTTACCTGTATCTCCATTTTTACTTTCATACATCATTTGAACTCTGTTTACTGAGATGCTGTTTACACTGCATGATGAATGGGCCAACAAAAAAGGAGCCAAACTCATATGGAAAAACATCCGGTTCCATTGACTTCCATTTTTAAAAGTCAGCCTTAATTTTAATAATTTTGCAGGAAGGTCAGGCTCTTTGTTCACGAGGGTTCCCAGGTTTGACCGTAAGAGGATGGTAGATTTAATAGCCATTATTACCCATCAGAGACCAGAAGGAAAAAAATGGAGATCAGTGACCAAGACAAAACAGAACGTCTGCCCCCTGCTGGTCAAAGCTGGAGTAATATGTAATGTGTTACTTCAAATACTGTATGCTCTTTAAAAATAAAACTATTAAATATGTTAACATTTACAACATGTTTAATAAAAAATATTGTTAGATGTACACATTGTTACTGACCACAGAGGACCCCAAGGACCACCCCAGATCATGGGCTGAGAGGCCTATAGAAGGTAGTTTATATACACCATACAGTATTCTCTTATGGAAACTTCATATACCATTTATAGAAGAGTGATACGGCAATCATCCTGCCAATACTGTCAATAGGACCATCCCACGTCCAGGAGCCCTACAATGAACATTTCTCTACAACAAACTTTTCTTGTAAAGGATGCTACCAACACAACAGCACGAGTCAGAATGGATAGCAGAAGCAGCATGACAACCGTCATGTCTTGTCTTGTCTTGCCCCTGGTCTTCTCTGGTTTTCTGTTTCTGCCTTGTCATGTCCATCTCCCCTTGGATGTCCTGTTCCATGTGCTTCTCTTCGTTTTTGTTTTTTGCTCCTCCTGTCTCTGCCTCCTTGTCAGGCCCCTCACCTGGTCACTTGTTCCTAGCTCCGCCCCTTCCCAGGTGTTTCTCGTTAGCCCTTGTTGTTTTATACGCTGATTGTGCCCTTTGTTCTTGCTCGGTGTTTTGTCATCATGTTCGTGGTTTTAGTCTCTGTTAGTTGTTTCTGTTTCCCTGTCCCACAGTAGTGTTTAGGTTCATAGTTTTCAGCTCTCAACTGTAGTAAATATGACAACATCCTCTTACGGCTTGATATCATTCACTATGTGCTCATGTGTGGAGGCATTCTGAACCCCCTGCCTTCAAATGTCTGCTAACATCTGCCTGCCTGAACGACACCCCCACCCCATGCCTTCCGTTGACATGAAGGTAGGCTAGATAAAACACGGCCAGGTCTGCTGCGCTGATCTGCAGAGTAGCTGAGTCTGAACAGGGTTTGAGCTTTTTAGCTACCCATACTGAAGTCTCGTCATGCTGCGGTTACCGCTTCTGCTGTGAACTGGTCTGAATAATCCGGTGTTTACTTGACACTTTATTGGTTCCACTGTAATATACAGGGATTTTATTCAATGAAGAGAGAGAGAGAGAGAGAGAGAGAGAGAGAGATTATACAGGTAGGTGATGTGGATGAAGATTGGTCTTCTGATTTAACATTAGAAAATATCAACAGTTGCCAAGTTGAGTCAATATGTGTCGTTATTATAGTATCTTCTGGTCACATGATCTTCTTCCTTTAACCACCCAGATGCTGAACACCTGGTGTCTGTTGTTCCTCCTGCAGAACCTCCAAGAGCTCAATGAGGTCCTCAGGTTCTCTATCATTGGTTCTCACTAGATTATGGTGAGTGAAGGAATTAGAACAGGTTAGACTTCCTGTGGCTTAAAATACAGTCAGTTTTCCAGCTCTTTCATTCTTAGTGTGGGATTTTTTGATTTCCTAAACTCACCAAGAGGCAGGACACTCATAGAGACGGCGTCGTCCACCAGTGTCCCCAGGAGCTCACCGATCATTGCATCGTGATCAAGGGAGCTCACTGGATCACCTAGAAGAAAGTAAAACAGATTAGAGCTCATCTTAAACCTAAATTCCTGATTTTATTTTTATTGAATGTGATTTTTATCATCATGCTATCTCCTCATTCACTTTACTCACCTAGAGGCTGGACATTTAATGTCTGGGGTTCCTCTGGCAGAACCTCCAAGATTTCACTGGTGTCCTCAGGTTCTCTATCATTGGTTCTCACTAGATGATTGTGAGTGAAGAAATTAGAACAGGTTAGACTTCCTGTGGCTTATAATACAGTCTGTTTTCGAACTCTTTCATTCTTAGTGTGGGATTTTTTGATTTCCTAAACTCACCAAGAGGCAGCACACTCATAGAGACGGCGTCGTCCACCAGTGTCCCCAGGAGCTCACTGATAATATTTGATTTCCAATCACAGGAGCTCACTGGATCATCTAGAGGGCAGTAAGACAGATTAGAGCTCATCTTAAATCTAAATTCCTGATTTATTTTTTATTTAGTGTGATTTAATCATCATGCTATCTCTTCAGTCTCTTTACTCACCCAGAGGCTGGACATTAGATGGTTGGGGTTCCTCTGGCAGAGCCTCCAAGAGATCAATGATGTCCTCAGGTTCTCTATCATTGGTTCTCACTAGATTATGATGAGTGAAGGAATTAGAACAGGTTAGACTTCATGTGGCTGAAAATACAGTCTGTTTTCCAGCTCTTTCATTCTTAGTGTGGTATTTTTGGATTTCCTAAACTCACCAAGAGGCAGCACACTCATAGAGACGGTGTCGTCCACCAGTGTCCCCAGGAGCTCACCGATCACCATTGCATCATAATCCTGGGAGCTCTCTAGATCATCTAGAAGATAGTAAAACAGATTAGAGCTCATCTTAAACCTAAATTCCTGATTTAGTTTTTATTAAATGTGATTTTTATCATCATGCATCTCCTCAGTCACTTTATTCACCCAGAGTCTGGACTTTTGCTGGTTGAGGTTCCTCTGGCAGAACCTCCAGGAGATCAATGATGTCCTTAGTGTCTCCTTCATTGGTTCTCACTAGATTATTGTGAATGAAGGAATTAGAACAGGTTAGACTTCCTGTATCATAAAATAGTCAGTTTTCCAGATCTTTCATTCTTAGTGTGGTATTTTTAATTTCCTAAACTCACCCAGAGATGGGACAGTCATAGACACAGTGTCCTCCACCACTGTTGCCAGGAGCTCACCTATGATCTTTGCTCTGAAAGCACAGGAACTCACTGGATCCTCTAGATGGTAGTAAAACAGATTAGAGCTCATCTTAAGCTGAATTCCTGATTTTGTTTTTATTAAATCAGATTTTAGCATCATGCTATCTCTTCATTCACTTTACTCACCCAGAGGTTGGACTATAGAGGGAAAAGCTACCTCCAGCAGGATCTCCAACAGGAGCTCACTGCTGCTGGCTTGAACAGGAGTCATGCTCACTAGATCAACCAGAAAGTAATAAATCAGATTAGAGCTCATAATAAGCTGAATTCCTGCGTTATATGAACTAACTGTGTCCTTATCTATATGTTACGTGTTCATCCACTTTACTAACCCAGATGCCTCTCCTTCGTGTCCTCCAGAGATTTATTTACAGGCTCAAAGAAGGCTTCGGCCATGGGTTGATCATCCACCATCATTATTCAGTTCTCTCTCTTTCTGTCCATCAACATGAATAATCACAGTCAGTTCTCCAGCTGTCATTAACATGTCAGTTATTTCAGTAACTGTGATGAATTATTCATCTCCTGTAAATTAATTATTAATGATCTAATGTGAATTATCCAGTATATTTTGTATGTTATTCAATATCTAATGTGATGAATTAGTTTATGTGAATTATTTTGTATCTAATGTGAATTATTTGGTATATTCTGTGAATTATTTGGTATATTCTGTGAATTATTTGGTATATGCTGTTGACTGGATCAAAAAATCATAAATTCTTGTTATGAATTTTCACAAATTGGTATCAGTTATTCAGTACCTGTTAGGAATCGCTGCTGTACTTCTCGATGCCTCAGCACAGACTGAAACTTCACCGTGAACGGAACATGAATGTTCAGCTTTATGACGTCACACCTGGTAGCCTTGAGTCTGTTATGAGATCAGAGCACAAGTTCTTACAGCATTCTACATTCTACTCTGCTCACTGTGGATAAATGAAAGAGGTTACAGTGAAGAGTCCTTCATGTAGTAAAGTATAGAGAAGCTACTGTCTAATTACTCACTTCCCATAAAAGCCTCTGCTCAGTGACACAGCTATAACAGACACACACGGACAAAACTCCTTTATAGAAAGAAAAACCCACAAAGGTCACTGAAATAACCTGAACCTGACAAAACTAATAATAAATACAAATGAACTGGAATGATCCGCTAATGAAAATCAGACATTACTTTTGAAATGTGGTTCAACAGAATCACTTTATTTACCAAACTAATGAATCTGGCCTGGACAAAAATTATGGTACCCCTAGGAAGACCTGAAAATAATTTGACCATAGAGACATGTTAAACTAAGGTGTGTCCTGTAATCAGCATCACAGGTTTCTATAAAGGTGTGATCAGTCAGTCTGCCCATTTAAAGGGTGAAGAGTAGTCACTGTTCTGTTTGGTACCATGGTGTGTACCACACTAAGCATGGTCCACAGAAAGCTGAGGAGAAAGCTGTCTCAGGAGATTAGAGAGAACCTAGACACACATGCTGAAGGTAAAGGCTAGAAGACCATCTCCAAGCACCTTGATGTCTCTGTTACCTCAGCTGCATACCCTGTTTAGAGTTTAGGGTCTACGGGACTGGTAGCCAACCTCCTGGGATGTGACTGCAAGAGGGAAATGGATGACAAACTGAAGGGACGGATGATGTCAACGGTAGCCAAAGAGTCTAGAACAACTTCCAAAGATATTAGAGATGAGTTTTGTCAGTCTCAGATTGTTTTATTGAGCATTGCTGGTTTTTCTTTCTACTCTAAATAATAAATAATAAAACTGAATGTTTGTACTCTGTCTTAATTTACTATGAAGATATATATACACACACACATATATATATACAGTATATATATATATAGATATAGATATAGATATATATACACACACACATATATATATATACAGTATATATATATATATATATATATATATATATATATATATATATATATATATATATATATATATATATATACTGTATATATGTGAATTACACTACATAAACTAAAATAAACTATATAATCTGGCTTTTCAGGTAAGGCCTAACATATACAGTACATTTTCCATTCCATGAAGATGTGTGATGTTCTCCTTTCTCTCTGAGATAAAAACTAGAAGTGCTGTTTATCTGATTGGAGGCAGGTTTGGTGATCTTAGAGGCCTTGCAGGTGGTGGTTAGGAGTTATTTATGGAACTCTGATTACCTTATTCAGAAATATTATTTAATGGCGTCAGTGTCATGTCACATTGTTACGGTTCATTGATCTATTTCTGCTTTTGATGAACAGTGATTTGACTGGGCCTCTCAAGTCAGCCACTGTATTTAAGCATGCTCTAATGGTCGTGCAACTCACTATCTGGAACTGATGATCTCTCCTGAAAGGCAGTGGTTGTGCAGAAGGTTAGTATCTAGTGTGTTCCCTAACATTAAGCTCTAGGTGTGTCCGTCATGTGGTGTTCAAGACGGAACATTGGAAGACGGATGATGTGGGATGCTGTAAGATGAATGCCCATCATTGTAGACATCAAAGCTGGAGCTCCAATCTCCTGAAAGCAGAACCCAAGCTATGTATAGTGCTATTAGAACCAGTTTACAGCAAAGATTGATCTCCAGTAAAGAAAAGATAGTCATCCTTCATCGAAATCCATTCATTTATAATATGTTCAGTGTAAGATCAAGCTCGTAAACAACAAGGGCATTTCGTCTTAAGAGCTTTTCCATGTCTTTACTATTACCAGCAGGATAACACTTATTTAACTGTATTTTCTCTTCCACTTGAATAGCGTTTAATTGTTTGGAGGTGTGCTTTTATTTTCCCTGCTGGCTGAGGAATTTATCTGTAGCTAGGAAACTGGCCAAAAGAGACTTTCCCTTGCAGTTTCCCTCTAGGTTTCCCCAGGCCTGCTGGCAGAGAGACTTTACACCACAGCTAAGGAGTTTCCCCAGGCCTGCTAGCAGGGAGACTTTACACCACAGCTAAGGAGTTTCCCCAGGCCTGCTAGCAGGGAGACTTTACACCACAGCTAAGGAGTTTCCCCAGGCCTGCTAGCAGGGAGACTTTACACCACAGCTAAGGAGTTTCCCCAGGCCTGCTGGCAGGGAGACTTTACACCACAGCTAAGGAGTTTCCCCAGGCCTGCTGGGAGACTTTACATCCGTAGAGGCAAATAAACTGATTATCAAAAGAACAGCTGCACCCAGAAGGAAGTGTGGGACTGCAGTGCTGTTGGGAAGGAAGATAAAGGTTACCAGGAACAATAAATGATGATACAGTTAGACTGATATGATCAATATTTATTGAACTACACATACCGAAGTCTGTCTCTCAGTATGGCCTTGGGCCCCCACGTATTGGAATCTGCAGATAGTGCGGTAGGGGTGAAGGTGGAGTGACACCAGGCCTTCTGGACGTGTGACAGAACTGTTCATCTTGGCGCTCCATCAAGACAAAAGTGAGACCAGCAATGAAAGACGGCCCACTGGCTTTCCGAGTCAGTCCATGGCAGTCTGGCACAACACCATTGCAGTCGTCGTAACGATCTGTGTGCATGTATGCTGCATGGTTCAGCCGTCTGCCAATGGTCCTGACACTAACAGGATGACTCATGGAGGACAACACTGCTCACTGAATGGTCACAATTATGGCTGTTGGGTCGATTAGGCCGAGTGTGAAATCATTCACATTTCTCACCATGTCAAACCTACCCACCAAGTTTCATTCCTGTTGGTTGATTCCTTCTGGGGCCAGATATTTGTGCAACCCTTTTTATGATGAGTGTATTTAGTAAGAAGCTGTACAACAAAAATTCATTAATGTTAGATGCGTCCTGAATGAAACCAAGAGCTAAAGATAATTATGAAATGAACCAATTCTGCCAAACTACAAGCACAATTCCTGCTTTACACTCAAATTGCAGTTCTAAAACACACTTTTTTCACACTTTTTTTTAGTTGCCCTACTATGCACACTGACTCATCACATGAGCTAACACATGTCACACAGGTTTACAATTAGCAATCAGAGCTTTAGCATAAAAACAGGTGAACTCTTCTGTTTTGGAGAAATGAATGCCAACATTGGAAACAGAGGCAGAGCCAGAGCCAGAGGAGTGAGAGTAAGAGGAGGAGGACGGGGAGGATGAGGACGAGGATGAGGATGAGGAAGGCCAAGGACCGTTATCTCTGATGAGATCCGAGCCACTTTGGCTAACCATGTGTTCAACCATGGTCTAACAATGAGGGAATCTGGGCAAAGAGTACAGCCAAATTTGAGCAGGTACACTGTAGCATCCATCATCCGGACTTTCTGAAATGAGAATAGGTAAAAAATCTACTCTCACTAGAAAACTGCAGTACTGCATACCAATACAGTACTCAATGAGTACAGTAGTACATCATTGCCTGTGGACTGTTCTGTAGGACTGTAAAAAATAAAGTGTGTTTCAGGTATTTGGGAAATGGATTTCTAGTTTGTCTTCCTACACAGTATTTACAGTATTTTACTATTTGTATTGCAGAACTGAAAGGTTACCACCACAAGGTGGATGGGGATGTCTTCTGTCTCCTGAACAGGAAACTGAAATCGTGAACATGGTCCTAGAAAATAACCCCATAACATTACGGCAAATACAAAGAAAAATAATAGAAAACAATGAGATATTTCGAAATATTGATAGGGTAAGCTTATCAACGCTGGACCGTGTCTTGCGCAGAAATAATCTGAGGATGAAGCAGGTCTACAGGGTGCCATTTGAACGCAATTCAGAAAGAGTCAAAGAACTGCGATATAACTATGTGCAAGTAAGTCCTATACAATCCCACAGTTGATGCATACTTTCAACACTGTATAAATTATACATATTTCAGTATTGTAATCAAAAAGATTGTGCTTCAGAATAGTGACCACTCCATGTCTATTTCTGATATTGTCATGTGTGTTTCAGAGAGTTCTTGAGCTAGAGGTGGCTGCAGTGGAGCACCAGTTCGTCTTCATTGATGAGGTTGGATTCAACCTCACAAAAAGACGAAGGAGGGGAAGGAATGTCATCGGCCAGCGTGCCATTGTTGAAGTCCCTGGCCAGCGCGGATGAAACATCACAACGTGTGCAGCGATTACCCACCACAGCGTCACCCATCACCATGCTACCCTTGGCCCCTACAACACTGCCCATCTGATCACATTCCTGGACACTCTACACAACACACTCATTCCACCAGATCAGATAGACGGCCCAGAGCAACTCAGGTATGTTGTCATTTGGGACAACGTAAGTTTCCACCGGGCTGCTCTGGTTCATAAGTGGTTCACTGCCCACCCACGTTTTTCAGTTGTTTATCTCCCTCCATATTCTCCATTCCTCAATTCTATTGAGGAATTTTTTTCTGCCTGGAGATGAAACTTGTACAACCTAAAGTCACGCGTATACCCCTTCTCCAAGCTATGGAAGACGCATGTGGAGATATAGCACTTGATGCTTTTCATGGCTGGATTCACCATGATAGGCGACATTTCCCCTGCTGCTTGGCCAGGGAAAGCATTGCCTGTGATGTGGATGAGGTGCTGTGGTCAGAAGAGAGGATGCAGCATAGTTTTTTTTTTTTTTTTTTTTACTGTAACTGTGTACAGTAAATTCTTCTGTTTATGTATGTAGACCACTGTATGTGCAACTTTCTGTTGGTTGGGATGTACACTGTACAGTGTTTTTGTGGGGAAAATAAAATATTCTAAAATAGTTTACAACACACTTATGTATGTACTCTCTGTAGTAAGTGTCATTATGATGAGTGGAGAAGAAGTGTTTTCCATTCATCATAGTGTTTTACATTGAGCACATCAGTGTTCAACTGGTTCGTATAAATGTCTATTCATATGATGGTTTGTGTGGGTCATCTAAAAACAAAACACCACCCAAATTTTGTGCATGCATAGCAATAACTCGCCCTAACTCCTACTTTAGCCTTTAGCTTCAGAAGCCTAAGGCCTGGCTCACCAGCTCTAAACCTACTTGGACTGTAGTCACAGGCACACGGCCCAGCTACAAACACACTTGGTTGGTGTTTCTTTCTTTCTCTTAAATCGCTCCACTTTCACCGGGAGCCTGAGGCCTAGCTAGGCCATGCCTGGAAGGTTAAACCTTCTAAAGGCCTAGAGCTTAGCCCCACGTTAACCTGCACTCGTTTGGTTCACAACACACACACACACACACACAATCTCACATCATACTAAAGCCATCTCTGTGCACCTACACCACCATGACACACTGAGCCAAAAGCTTGGAGGCAAAAGTCTCGCTCTCCTACTAACCCAACACACCTGGTTCAACTTGGAGTCAGTACATGAGCTGCTCCAGGTGTATTGAGTCAGCAAACTCTCGTTTGCTGGGGAATGGCCAGCACTACGTAGGCCTTGTGTGTTCATCAAAATGGCTACACACACCTCTCAGCAGATGCTCTTTATGTATATATTTGTATAGACAAAGAAAATGCGCGGGAAAATGCGCGGGAAAATGCCCCCCCCCACCCAATACAGCGTCAACATGTCGTGCTTGCATTCACATCAACAAACAGATTTGAACCAAGAACAGTGCTCTTTATGTGAAGTCGTGGGTGGCTCTTAAAAGAGCCGTTGGGTTTTAGGAAGTCAGCGTCACTTTTTACTTGGAGCTGGTGTACTTGGTGACGGCCTTGGTGCCCTCGGACACGGCGTGCTTGGCCAGCTCACCGGGAAGGAGCAGGCGCACGGCGGTCTGGATCTCCCTGGAGGTGATGGTGGAGCGTTTGTTGTAGTGAGCCAAGCGGGAAGACTCACCGGCGATGCGCTCGAAGATGTCGTTCACGAACGAGTTCATGATGCCCATGGCCTTGGAGGAAATACCGGTGTCGGGGTGGACCTGCTTCAGCACCTTGTACACGTAGATGGCATAGCTCTCCTTCCTGGACTTTCTGCGCTTCTTGCCTCCCTTGCCGGCCGTCTTGGTCACGGCCTTCTTTGATCCCTTCTTCGGGGCGGACTTGGCTGGCTCAGGCATGGTTCTCCTCTTCGAGTAAGACTGAAGAATGAGGAGGGGCCCGCCAGCACCCGGGTTATTTAGACTCCCATATTCAAATGAGCCTCAGCCCCGCCCCACCGAATGCCGTCAAACGACCATTGGCCAACAATCAACGGCTCGCTTGCCGGCGAACTGCCTCCTCTATCCGTCCCCCCTCTTCCCTCCCCCGCCTCTCTTCCTTTGTTCACCTTCCCGCGCATTCACATAGAGAGAGAGAGAGAACTGTGTGGCTGCTACATTACATTTACCTCTTTTATATATATTCATTTGTGTGTGTGTGTGAGAGCTTATTAACTTTTCTACTACGGGGGCTATATAGAAGAACATAGCTATTTCTAATACATACAGTATATATATATATATATATATATATATATATATATATATATATATATATATATATATATATATATATATATATCTTCATAGTAAATTAAGACAGATTACTAACATTCAGTTTTATTATTTATTATTTAGAGTAAATTGTCGGCACAAGAAAGAAAAAACAGCAATGCTCAATAAAACAATCTGAGGCTGACAAAACTCCTTGACTTTGGAGTTAATTTCTAATATCTTTGGAAGTTGTTCTAGGCTCTTTGGCTACCATTGATATCATCTGTCTCTAAACAGGGTATGCAGCTGAGGTAGGAGAGACATCAAGGTGCTTGGAGATGGTCCTCTAGCCTTTACCTTCAACATGTGTGTCTAGGTTCTCTCTAACCTCCTGAGACAGCTTTCTCCTCAGCTTTCTGTGGACCATGCTTAGTGTGGTACACACCATGGTACCAAACAGAACAGTGACTACTCTTCACCCTTTTAATGGGCAGACTGACTGATCACACCTTTATAGAAACCTGTGCTGCTGATTACAGGACACACCTTAGTTTAACATGTCTCTATGGTCAAATTATCTTCAGGCCTTCCTCGGGGTACCATCATTTTTGTCCAGACCAGATTCATTAGTTTGGTAATTAAAATGATTCTGTTGAAACACATTTCAAAAGCAATGTCTGATTTTCATTAGCGGATCATTCCAGTAAATCTGTATTTATTATTAGTTTTATCAGGTTCAGGTTATTTCAGTGACCATTGTGGGTTTTTCTTTCTATAAAGGAGTTTTGTCCGTGTGTGTCTGTTATAGCTGTGTCACTGAGCAGAGGCTTTTATGGGAAGTGAGTAATTAGACAGTAGCTTCACTATACTTTACTACATGAAGGACTCTTCACTGTAGCCTCTTTCATTTATCCACAGTGAGCAGAGTAGAGTGTAGAATGCTGTAAGAACTTGTGCTCTGATCTCATAACAGACTAAAGGCTACCAGGTGTGACGTCATAAAGCTGAACATTCATGTTCCGTTCACGGTGAAGTTTCAGTCTGTGCTGAGGCATCGAGAAGTACAGCAGCGATTCCTAACAGGTACTGAATAACTGTTACCAGTTTGTAAAAATTCATAACAAGAATCTATATTTTTTTATCTAATTCACAGAATATACCAAATAATTCACAGAATATGCCAAATAATTTACATTAGATACAAAATAATTCACAGAAACTAATTAATCACATTAGATATTGAATAACATACAAAATATACTGGATCATTCACATTAGATCATTAATAATTAATTTACAAGAGATGAATAATTCATCACAGTTACTGAAATGACTGATATGTTAATGACAGCTGGAGAACTGACTGTGATTATTCATGTTGATGGACAGAAAGAGAGAAAACTGAATAATGATGGTGGATGATCAACCCATGGCCGAAGCCTTCTTTGAGCCTGTAAATAAATCTCTGGAGGACACGAAGGAGAGGCATCTGGGTAAGTAAAGTGGATGAACACGTAACATATAGATAAGGACACAGTTAGTTCATATAACGCAGGAATTCAGCTTATTATGAGCTCTAATCTGATTTATTACTTTCTGGTTGATCTAGTGAGCATGACTCCGGTTCAGGCCAGCAGCAGTGAGCTCCTGTTGGAGATCCTGCTGGAGGTAGCTTTTCCCTCTATAGTCCAACCTCTGGGTGAGTAAAGTGAATGAAGAGATAGCATGATGATAAAATCAGATTTAATAAAAACAAAATCAGGAATTCAGCTTAAGATGAGCTCTAATCTGTTTTACTACCATCTAGAGGATCCAGTGAGCTCCTGTGCTTTCAGAGCAAAGATCATAGGTGAGCTCCTGGCAACAGTGGTGGAGGACACTGTGTCTATGACTGTTCCACCTCTGGGTGAGTTTAGGAAATTAAAAATACCACACTAAGAATGAAAGATCTGGAAAACTGACTATTTTATGATACAGGAAGTCTAACCTGTTCTAATTCCTTCACTCACAATAATCTAGTGAGAACCAATGAAGGAGACACT
This sequence comes from Prochilodus magdalenae, assembly GCA_024036415.1. NCBI lineage: Eukaryota > Metazoa > Chordata > Actinopteri > Characiformes > Prochilodontidae > Prochilodus > Prochilodus magdalenae. Next base: position 71,816 of record JAMWET010002821.1, on the reverse strand, counting down.
AAGGACATCATTGATCTCCTGGAGGTTCTGCCAGAGGAACCTCAACCAGAAAATGTCCAGCCTCTGGGTGAGTAAAGTGACTGAGGAGATGCATGATGATAAAAATCACATTTAATAAAAACTAAATCAGGAATTTAGGTTTAAGATGAGCTCTAATCTGTTTTACTGCCCTCTAGATGATCCAGTGAGCTCCCAGGATTACGATGCAATGGTGATCGGTGAGCTCCTGGGGACACTGGTGGACGACGCCGTCTCTATGAGTGTGCTGCCTCTTGGTGAGTTTAGGAAATTAAAAAATACCACACTAAGAATGAAAGAGCTGGAAAACTGATTGTGTTTTAAGCCACAGGAAGTCTAACCTGTTCTAATTCCTTCACTTACCATCATCTAGTGAGAACCAATGATAGAGAACCTGAGGACTTCAGTGAAATCTTGGAGGTTCTGCCAGAGGAACCCCAGACATCAAATGTCCAGCCTCTGGGTGAGTAAAGTGAATGAGGAGATGCATGATGATAAAAATCACGTTCAATAAAAACTAAATCAGGAATTTAGGTTTAAGATGAGCTCTAATCGGTTTTACTATCTTCTAGATGATCCAGAGAGCTCCCGTGATTATGATGCAATGATGATCGGTGAGCTCCTGGGGACACTGGTGGACGACGCCGTCTCTATGAGTGTGCTGCCTCTGGGTGAGTTTAGGAAATTAAAAACACCACACTAAGAATGAAAGAGCTGGAAAACTGACTGTATTTTAAGCCACAGAAAGTCTAACCTGTTCTAATTCCTTCACTCATCATAATCTAGTGAGAACCAATGATAGAGAACCTGAGGACCTCATTGAGCTCTCAGAGGTTCTGCAGGAGGAACCTCAACCAGCTAATGTCCAGCCTCTGGGTGAGTAAAGTGAATGATGAGATACTATCACACTAAATAAAAATAAAATCAGGAATTTAGATTTAAGATGAGCTCTAATCTGTTTGACTGCCCTCTAAATGATCCAGTGAGCTCCTGTGATCGGAAATCAAATATTATCAGTGAGCTCCTGGCGACACTGGTGGACGATGCTATCTCTATGAGTGTGCTGCCTCTTGGTGAGTTTAGGAAATCAAAAATACCACACTAAGAATGACAGAGCTGGAAAACTGACTATTTTATGGTACAGGAAGTCTAACCTGTTCTAATTCCTTCACTCACCATAATCTAGTGAGAACCAATGATAGAGACCATGTGGACACCATTGAGCTCTTGGAGGTTCTGCCAGAGGAACCACAACCAGCTAATGTCCAGCCTCTGGGTGAGTAAAGTGAATGATGAGATAGCATGATGATTAAATCACACTAAATAAAAACAAAATCAGGAATTTAGGTTTAAGATGAGCTCTAATCTGTTTTACTGCCCTCTAGATGATCCAGAGAGCTCCTGTGATTGGAAATCAAATATGATCAGTGAGCTCCTGGGGACACTGGTGGACGACGCCGTCTCTATAAGTGTTCTGCCTCTTGGTGAGTTTAGGAAATCAAAAAATACCACAATAAGAATGAAAGAGCTGGAAAACTGACTATATTTTAAGCCACAGGAAGTCTAACCTGTTCTAATTCCTTCACTCACCATAATCTAGTGAGAACCAATGAGAGAGAACCTGAGGACCTCATTGAGCTCTCGGAGGTTCTGCAGGAGGAACAACAGACACCAGGTGTCCAGCATCTGGGTGGTTAAAGGAAGAAGATCATGTGACCAGAAGATACTATAATAATGACTCATATTGACTCAACTTGGCAACTGTTGATATTTTCTAATGTTAAATCAGAAGACCAATCTTCATCCACATCACCTACCTGTATAATCTCTCTCTCTCTCTCTCTCTCTCTCTCTCTCTCTCTCTCTCTCTCTTCATTGAATAAAATCCCAGTATATTACAGTGGAACCAATAAAGTGTCAAGTAAACACCGGATTATTCAGACCAGTTCGAGACTTCAGTATGGGTAGCTAAAAAGCTCAAACCCTGTTCAGACTCAGCTACTCTGCAGATCAGAGCAGCAGAACTGACTGTGGTTATCTAGCCTACCTTTATGTCAACGGAAGGCATGGGGTGGGGGTGTCGTTCAGGCAGGCAGATGTTAGCAGACATTTGATGGCGGGGGTTCAGAATGCCTCCACACATGAGCACATAGTGAATGATATCAAGCCGTAAGAGGATGTTGTCATATTTACTACAGTTGAGAGCTGAAAACTATGAAACTAAACTGTGGGACAGGGAAACAGAAACAACTAACAGAGACTAAATCCACGAACATGATGACAAAACACCGAGCAAGAACAAAGCGCACAATCAGCGTATAAAACAACAAGGGCTAACGAGAAACACCTGGGAAGGGGCGGAGCTAGGAACAAGTGACCAGGTGAGGGGCCTGACAAGGAGGCAGAGACAGGAGGAGCAAAAAACAAAAACGAAGAGAAGCACATGGAACAGGACATCAAAGGGGAGATGGACATGACAAGGCAGAAACAGAAAACCAGAGAAGACCAGGGGCAAGACAAGACAAGACATGACGGTTGTCATGTTGCTTCTGCTATCCATTCTGACTCGTGCTGTTGTGTTGGTAGCATCCTTTACAAGAAAAGTTTGTCTTAGAGAAATGTTCAAAAGCAATTTGAGCAGTTGGAAGAGTTCAAGATGCATTGTAGGGCTCCGGGAGTGGGATGGTCCTATTGGCAGTATTGGCAGGATGATTGCCATATCACTCTATAAAGGGTTTATGAAGTTTCCATAAGAGAATACTGTATATAAACTACCTTCTATAGGCCTCTCAGCCCATGACCACCCCCGGTCCTTGGGGTCCTCTGTGGTCAGTAACTATGTGTACATCTAACAATATTTTTTATTAAACATGTTGTAAATGTTAACATATTGAATAGTTTTATTTTTAAAGAACATACAGTATATGAAGTAACACATTACATATTACTCCAGCTTTGACCAGCAGGGGGCAGCAGTTCTGTTTTGTCTTAGTCACTGATCTCCATTTTTTTCCTTCTGGTCTCTGATGGGTAATAATGGCTATTAAATCTACCATCCTCTTACGGTCAAACCTGGGAACCCTTGTGAACAAAGAGCCTGACCTTCCTGCAAAATTATTCAAATTAAGGCTGACTTTTAAAAATGGAAGTCAATGGAACCAGACTTTTTTCCAAATGAGTTTGGCTCCTTTTTTGTTGGCCCATTAATCATGCAGTGTAAACAGCATCTCAGTAAACAGAGTTCAAATGATGTATGAAAGTAAAAATGGAGATACAAGTAAAACCTGAAGCATGTTTATTTAGATAACCTGTGCTACTGTAATCTAGCTATAACAATGAAAAGCTCCTGTAGTTACATTATAACTAATGTGTAACTACACAGTTATTACCTGCACTAGAAATTAAATGGGTTCTTTCTGCAGTATTTTGTTTTTTATTTTTCTCATATTCTTGTATGAGAACCATACATTTATGTTCTAGCTTTCCATTAGAATATACAAACGCCTGCTGGAGGCAGCATAAGCTCAGCAGTGCTCTAAGTGTCTACTGTGGTTTCATAGCACTTCCTCTCAGATGTGAGAGATAATGGTGAGTATGAGACACGTCTTCTGCCTCATATCATTTTCACCCTGTTTAACAGGAGCACCGCCTGTCATACGGGACTCTGATTTATAAAATACTTACCTCTACATCTGCTCAGAGGGTTTATTTAATAGCTGATATTATTTCTTGGTTATTTGGTAGAGTACTGCTACTTACGTATACAGTAATATGTTGGATATGAGGATGTATATCACAGTTTAAGGAAAAATGTGTGGAGTAGGTTTTGCGATTTGAATTGTTTTTCCAAAATCATCACTGGAATGGTCTTGACCTGACCACAGCTGAAGGCCTAGGTCTAAAAACCAGTCATGGTGCAGCACAGAAATGTGCTGTAAGTTCTTCTTCATTGTCACCAAATATTTCATTAGATTATATGATTTATATATTCAGATGTTTGGACACCTGCCAGTCCATGCATAATTACCAGTGTGTCTTTGAAATGAAGGGTATTAATTGAGACTTTGTTCCTCCTTTGCTGTAATAACAGCTGCTACTCTTCTGGAAGGACTTTTTACCAGATGTTGGAACATTGTTGTTATGAATTGAGTCATTAGGCCACAATAACAAATGACCGGGTGATTGGGTACTGATGATGGATTATTAGTTCCAGGTCACTCCAGCACAGCCCAAGCATATTGGTTGGAACTCAATCACTCCAGAGAACATAGGCACACTGTTCCAGAGCCCAGTGCTAGGGGGCTTCAAACCCTGCTAGTCAACATCTAGAATTGGGTATGGTGATTTTTGCTCCTACAACTTAAACTGCTGCTACTAACGTTATAATATTATGCTATAATGTAATAATAGTTTTTGAAGGAAGCAAAGGGTCATATTGTGGTCAAACATGTGATAAACAACAAGCAGATAGAAAAAAAACCCTTGTGACTTTGGCAGCCAATGAGCTCAGTCTTCTGAGCCTAACCTGGCGGTGCGGTGTGGTGGTCTTGCTTTCTTTCCATTATCCAGTTTCAAGAACAGCATCTTTTACTATGAGGGCTCCAGTTTGGTTGATCTTTTTACACCTCTCCATGATACGTAAGTTTACAAGTTCTGCTGAAATGGTTTTAGTAATTTTTGCATACTGAGCTTGTTAAAATGGCTGCTCTCTTTGTTCTCTTATAGATCTTGCTTGGGCTGTGGATGTTTCTGCAGCATCATTCGTCTCAGTTGAGTCTGGTCAAAACGTTACTCTACTCTGTAAAGAGGTGGAAAGGTCTGATCATAGCAGTAAGATTTGGGTTTGGTACAAGCAAAGAACAGGACAGGAACCTCAGGAAGTAGCAATAAAATTAGGCAGCAAAGCACCTGGAACTTCATCAACCAGATTCAAAATAGTCCAGAGTTTTAATCTGACCATTGAACAAGCTATTAAAGATGATGAAGGAATGTACTTCTGTGCAGTAGGAGAAGGGAACGCCATCTCCTTCTCTAAAGGCACTTTCTTAGCCGTGGCAGGTAATAATATTACTGTTCTCAATACCGTAAATCTTTTATTAGATGTGAAATCAATTAAATTGACATTGTGTGGTGCTTATTGTGTTTATATTGTGCTTATGTGTTTAATAATAATCTAACATAAATAAAAGTTAACGTATTAACACAATACCTAATAGTTTACAGCATGATATGTGACTAAGCCTATATGCATCTTACAGTGTCTATATTGTATTGCCCAGGTCAACCCCAGTTAAACATATCAGTGCTCCAGACTCCAGTATGGGGGTCAGTTACTCCGGGAGAGTCTGTGACTCTGCAGTGCACGGTCCTCCCTGACCTCAGAGCAGCAGGTCTCCCAGTGCTCTGGTTCAGGGATGCAGCAGGACAATCCTTTCCTGAGATCATTTACACCCCTCAGAAAACTGGCAGCCATCAGTGTGAGTTTAGCTCTTCTACAAACAGCTGTATGTACAACTTCTCCATCAGCAACTTCAGCCAGTCTGATGCTGGAACTTACTACTGCGCTGTGGCCGCTTGTGGGAGGATCATTGTTGGGAATGGAGTATCAGTACACTTCGGTAAGCCTATATGGACTCTTTGTGTTGTTTTACTGAATGTCTCAAATACTGTTAAGCTTTTAAGTTAGCAATGTAAACTATCTCTTTGTTAGTTTACAGTTGGTTGCTGGCAGTACAGGTATTGGATTGTACATGTGATGTACTGTCATTTTAAATGAAGTACCAATAATTAATATTGACAGTAGTGCATTACCGTAATTAACATTGTCCACTGTTCTTAGTATTATATCTCAATTATACAAGTCAAACGTTTAGCTCCAACTGATGCGAGTCTGAGTCAGTCCATAAATATATTTAGTGGTGTAAAAACTTTGATCTCTTTTTCTGCACAGTGTAAAAGCTCTAGTTCTCCTTTCAGTTTAGTGAACATTCATGATCGACCGACCAATAGAATCGCTCCGAACCTGCTTAGTAATAAACCTTGTTCTATCAGCTTCACTGCAGGGTCAGAAAGTAAAGCTTTAAGATCAACATAAGGAGAACCTTCTATGAGTAGCCGGGTCTAAAATTCTGACTGGTACTGTATATATTCGTTGTATAACACTATATATACACAATAGAACATATAGAGATAGATACTTTAAATTCAGTTCAAATGGAAAAGAAAAATAATTTCTCAGGTTTTGTTTCTATTGTGCACACTGTCATTCTATATGGAAAAGATTAAGTGGTGGCAGTAGCCATAATCCTGTATGCACCATCTGAAAATATATCTCTTTCATGGTCTTGTTCACTTTCTAAAGTTCTGTTTTGAAGATACAGTGAAACAACATGATCATGATTTGCTGCTATTCCAACAGCCACGACAGCGAACCACGGACAGCAGAGCTATCTCATTTAACTTTTCTGTTGGGGTCATATGGCGATAAGGTATAATATAGATTTATGTAAGTGAATCAATTTTGCGTGAGACTCAACTGTTGAGAAAGCACGCTAGTCATACGAGACCGTCAGATCAGGCTTTACTCTCATTATCGCACAGTCCCAGTAAAGATGTACAACTGGCCACCAAACATGGTCCCAACAAGCTTCCATCAAACACAGTTAGAGCTTCCCAACACTATCTAAAACACTTACTTACCCAACAACAACCTACCGAACATTTAAGCAGGGAATAAATCACCTCTGTGATAATGCTAATTAATTTAACACCACTATGGTATTCTCAAAGTACATTAGCGCTAAACTAGCAATTCAGAATACAGAAGGCCTGGTGTCACTCCATCTCCAAACCTATCACACCATCTGCTGCATGGGATGGATTATCACAGGACACCATTAGGAACCTCTACAACTCCATGCCAAGATGCTGCTATGTTGGGTTAGCAAACATGGCGTTCCAACACCACACTGAGAGACTTTACTTCTGTATGTGTAGCTCAATAAATATTAATCATATCAGTCTACATGTATCATCATTTATTGTTCCTGCTCACCTTTGTATTCCCTCCCAGTAACACTGAAATCCCTTACTTCCTGCTGGGTTCAGCTATTCGTTTGATGTTGGACTTCTTCAGTGTCACTGTGAAAAGTATGTTATAGTGCTATATAACTCTAATAAAGGTATATATAGTAATTTTAACTAATATCTTACAGGACGTCCTGTGGATCCCATTGTGTTCTATCTGGCCACAGCTTTGGGTATCTGTGTGACTGTGATCTGCGGTCTCGCAATTCAGATCTGCAGTGGTGAGTGTAGATGAATCTGTTATGCAGTATATGGTGTTATTATGATTGTGTAAATAATGACTGCACTGGTCCCAACATTGATCCTTTACAATGCAATGAATGGGTTGAATACCATTTAGCATATATGATGACATAACAGATCAAACCAGCTCTGATCTCACACTGCATGATGTCACTAATATCTTTTTGGATTATCAGTGACTGTGCTATTCACAACACCATTGTTATCCATTTTACTCTTCTTTGAAAACTGACACCATTACAACTTACAACTACTCACCCAGGCCAGATTCCCAAACTCTTAGCTACAGCCATACTGACCCACACTCCTCTACGTGTAGTTTATTCATCCCTCGCTCCTCACATAGACTCCTATTTATTTCTAGACACTTTACTGGATAGCAATAAGCTGAAGCTGTGCAATCACTCTGTCATCTTTCTTCTCTCCTTCATAGTGAGACAGCACAATTCAGTGGTGGAGAACAAAATCAGCCAGGTACTACATGTTCTCTCCTCCACACTGACACTGTTTAATCCCCACTCAGTCTCTAATCTTCAGCCTGTAAAAATTCATATTCATCTCTACAGAACTCTGCAGCTGTGGAGCTGAACTACGCAGCCAGAAGTCTGAGAAAGAAGAGTGGACCTTCTGGAGACAGTGTTTACTCTGAAGTCCGATACTTCACCGTTACTGACCCCAACAATCCCTAACTCACTGAACCCTCTCCTCCTGTATCAGTGTTAGTGGAGTTTGGGGACGTGTTCTGTTTACTGTCAGCTTTGTACTCTGTATCTCTGTATTAGTGTTGGTGCTGGTGTTAGTTAGGATCTACAGTCCTCTGATACACTCTGCTCCAGTGTTGGGTAAAGGTTCAGTTCTCTAAAGAAGCATAGCGAGAACACAGTTTTAGAGCCTGTGGTCACTGAAGTCTTTCACACCTTGTGAACCGCTCATAAACTCAGATGGTGTCTGATACCAGGTGTTGTAGACTGTTGTGAGATTTTCCACTATATATATATATATATATATATATATATATATATATATATATATATATATATATATATATATATATATATATATATATATATATGTATATATATATATAGAGAGAGAGAGAGAAAGAGAGAGAGAGAGAGTTTATACTGGCATGGAATTATTAATGTTAATCTTTGATCCAGTTTTTTATGGTTTTGTTGATATATATTTAGTATATGGTATGCTTGGCATGTTGCGCTCTGTTTATTTTTCTTTGTTATATTTATATATTTTTATGTCCTAGCTTATGATGTCTGGCAAAAAATAATAATCAGTAAGATTTTTTTTTACATTTTATGTAAACTGCTTGCTTATTTACTGCTACTACCTATTCCATTTATTCTGGATTTATTCCAGATATCAGTTTTTGATAACTTGGTGTTTTTCTCATAAAGCCATGTTTATATATCACACTGTTAAACTGGTTCAGTTCTAATTAGAGGATCCTGCTGTTAAAAATATTTCCCCCACTGTGATGGTGTATTTAGGCAAAGAGAATTTCAGTTCTGCTTTACACTGCATGAACACTGTATGATGTATCAGTTAATAAAAGTTTTAAATTACTCTGAATTCATGCAACTGTGTATCATAACTCATGATAAAAGTCTCTCTTAACATTAAAAAATAAAATTTCATTAAAATGAAAATCCAGAGTATAAAAATTTTCTGGATGTATACTAGTCCGAGTTAGTAGCTTCAATAAATTTGTAACACAGTATAATTTTAAAATAAATATATTATAGTCTAAGGACCCTCACTTGGACAAGCAAACAGATCCAGCTGTACAGAATGAACTGTTAGAAAGGAAAATGAATAAAACAATGCTCATATATTAATGTACAGTTTATTAGACATGCCCTAATGTCTACAGCATGGGGGTCCGTATTTAGAGGCAGTTCTACTGAAAACCTAAACAGTCCTACATTAGGTCTCAAACCTTCCCAGGCAGACACTGTGGTCTCCTTATTCAAGATTCAAGAGTTTTATTGCCATATGCATAGCATAAGAAGCAGTTACATTGTACAATAAAATTCTTACTTTGCAGTTCCTCCCATTCCCGACAGTCTTAAAAAATAAATATCAATATAAAAGGAGAGAGAAAAATAAGAAGTATTATATATATATATGACTGCTTCTCTGTGGAGAGCTTATAAAAGAATATAACAAGCACAAATACTGATAAGACCATTAAACACAAGCAGACAGAATGAACCATGTGACTTTTACCAGCCAATGAGGTTCAGTTTATAACACCAGCAAGCCAATGCAGTTTGGGGCTTTGTTCTGTCACGTCCCTGCCTTCATCTTTACCTACCAGTTATGATCATTCCTTTTCTGATGATGGCTCCAGCTGTGCTCATCATCTTACTGCTCTACAAAATATGTAAGTTTCAATTTCAAGTTACCCAGGAAAAAATTATTTGTATTTATTATTATTATTATTATTATTATTATTATTATTATTATTATTATTATTATTATTTTGCTTGTTTTTACATAATCAGCAAAGTTACTTATTGAGTCTGAACCTTGTTTTTTTTAGATTCTGTTCAAGCAGTGAGAAACTCAGAGGCATTGGTCATCTCAGCTAAACCTGGTCAAGCGGTCACTCTCAACTGCATGTTTGCCAAAGAGTCAGGTGTAGATGTTAAGATGTGGTACAAGCAGAGACTGGAGCATGCTCCACTGGAGGTGGGAACACAGTTAGAAGGAAAGTCAGGCATGATTTCAAATAAATTCGACAGATCAAGATATAAAATCAGTATAACTGCGAGCGGCGTTTCTCTCCGTATTGAAGGTGTTACTAAAGAGGATGAAGGAATGTACTTCTGTGGAGCAGCTGGGACGAAGACACTGGACTTTTCTAATTCTACATTCTTAGCTGTGACAGGTAATATAACTGATTTACTGTCTACTGTTTCCTTAACATGTAAAATCATGAAATAAAAAAGTCAAAACTCATATGAATGCTGTAAATACTTTAAATCTATAATAAATGTTATACATACAATTTTACTATTGATACAAATGTAAACATATTATAAATGTATACATACTGTAAATTTATTACTTGTCACAATCACTTTTGGAATAATTTTTATGATTTTTATGATATATTTTGCTATTCCATGTTTATAATATGTTATTATGTTGTTATTGCACTGATACTATTAAATATAACTTCTTTCACTGTGTATATCATGTATTTCAGGCCAGCTGGACATATCAGTGCTCCAGACTCCAGTGCAGGGGCCAGTTCCTCCAGGACAGTCGGTGACTCTGCAGTGCACGGTCCTCTCTGACCTCAGAGCAGCAGATCTCCGAGTGCTCTGGTTCAGAGCTGCTGCAGGACAATCCTTTCCTGAGATCATTTACACTCATCAGAACAGCAGCAGCCGTCAGTGTGAGATCAGCTCTTCTACACACTGCTCTGTGTACAACATCTCCAGGACCATCCTCAACCGCCACCATACTGGAACCTACTACTGCGCTGTGGCTGCTTGTGAGAAGATTATATTTGGGAATGGAACAGCAGTAGGTTTGAATAGTAGGTGTTTAAGCACACTTCCAGGCACTTCTCTTTTTTACGCTCAGTGGAAGAACCTGACAGTGAATCACAGTAATATAAAATTGAGATTTATTAATTCGTTTCATGTGGCCAGAATACAAAACAATTAACAATACAGTTAAATAACTGTACTACTTCTATATATAAGGTACACAGTATCTACATATGAATAATAAAGTATAAAATAGACTGAAAAAATAAGTATGCTAAAAGGTTTAATCTGCCTCGGCTAAAGGAGCCACTGCCTGCATTAGGGACGAGATTGTCTAATATGGAGGTTCCTCTTGACCTATATTTAAAAAACAATTAATCAATCAACAATTAATCATTTAATAATGTCCAAAATATCGAAATAGTGTGAGGCAAAGAACTGCAGACACTTTAGATGCCGGGTTTCCTTCTCCACCACTGTGTAACTAACTTGTCTTTCAGTATTCACCACTAAGTTAGTTTCTTTAAGGTGCATAATTTATTATCATACCACTTTGTTTTGTTTATTGTTATTATTTAAGTATGAAGAATTCTTACATTTTGAAATGGTGAAATTAATTTTCAATTTAATGTGATGCTGAAATATATGATACCCATCTGCTTTAGGTTTGTACTGTGAGAAATAAAGGTACAGCAGGAAAGCATACGCAATAACAGATCATAATTAAAGTTGGTTTACCTAATCAATGTGAAACTGAAATCTAGGCTAATACGTCCACATAGAAAATAGGCTTTATTATCTTGAGCTGCTGTTTTCATGTATACAGTACTCTGATGATTCCTGTCTTACAGAAGCTCCTGTAGATCCTGTAGCGATGACCCTGGCGGTGTTTTCAGCAGTGTGTGTGGCTGTAATCTGTGCTCAGACCATTTTCATTTATAAAATGAGGAGATCTGAACACCGTGCTGGTGGTAAGTGTTCATCATGAACACTGAGCTGAACATTCCGATAGATATAAGATATTGATAATGCCTATTAATAAGTTTAGCCTCATTAAGCTGTATCTGAAGGTAACGCTGAGGTTTTATCTCCTCTACAGGGAAAGTTCAGGAGGGAGCTGTGAACGAGAGGACGATCAGACAGGTAGTCTTCCAGTTACTCTCTTTACACTACAGTTCAGTTCCAGCCAGAGACCGTCCTGCCCGTTTCTGTTCATGGTGTTCTCAGTAATGCACAGTAAACAGTACGATGGTACAGCTGAACTACATTTACAGCATTTAGCTGGCGCTCTTATCCAGAGCGACTTACAGGGTTAATCATGTTACAAGTAGACCAGAGTAGTGTCAGGAGTCTTGCCCAAGGACTCTTATCGGTGTAGCTCAGTGTAGTCTCCCACATGTGGTAGTGGCTCCATGGGGGGTAGTGGTGTTATCCACTGAGCTTTTTCTGAGTAAACATACGTGTGCTTAAAACACCCCCTACAGAGAACATACCTTTAGCACAGACTATTTACCCAGAAATGTGTTTTTATTTTTATTTTTTGTAATTTTTAAAATTAAAGCTGAAGTGTATTCTCTGTACAGGATGTGTAACTTTTTTACGCTTTGAAAATTTGATCAGGAGCGTGTAACATTTGCCAAGGTTCATACTTTGTTATGTAATTACCCTGTGTTTTTGTAAATCAAAATTCATAAAGAGCTTCAGGTTGGATTCAGTTAAGTTATGAAGAGGTTTAGGATTTGTAATTTAAATGAATTTATTAAAACTATTTTATTGCACAGGGTAACAGACGTTAGAGGATGCAACATTTATTAGTGACTCGGTAACTCCACTACAGTAAGCTCTGGTATAAAATGTTTTCAGTATTGCATTAATAAGAATTGCTTAACAAGTAAATATTAATACAGTGTTCAGTTTGCATTAGAACAACTAATATTACCATACAAGTCAATTTAAATTAAAAAGCACAAAACAGATCTCCGGTTATATACTAATACAGATTGGTAATTTCATGCATGACTTATCTGAACTTCATACTGAACTTAATATTTAAAAAAATTATAAAAACTGAAATTAAAATATTTTTTCTCCAAAAAAAAAATGCTGTCTTACTCAAGGACATAATCCTGAGCTCATAGTCTGTCTTGATTTTTTTTTTAAATATTCTAAAGTATTAACATTCTGACTAATTGTCTTTATAATTAATATTGTAAATTTTTCATAAATTAATATTCTAAAACTAGCACTTAGCAAACCATTTGAGGTTGAATAGCAAACCAATTTGTCAGACAGCTTGAAGCAACCCAGCAAATACTGTCCTTTAAAATTAACTATGAGTATTTCTGTTTATGATGGTATGTATGGTATGTAGATGTTGATAATGTATTTTGTCACCCAGGAACAAAATACTGAGAACCTGCATTATGCTGCCATACACATCAAAGAGAAGACCCCCAAACCTGGAAGAGTGAAGAAGGAACAGTCTGAGGACATTGTGTACTCTGATGTGAGAAGCTCCAAAGCTGCTGCTCATCGCTCGCATTACTAGAGTTCCCAGAGACGATCATGAGTGAAGATCTGAACCCTGTCTGTTATTTCTGTAGCTCTGTGTTCCTTGTTAGATGGGAATTCTGCTGAGCTCAGGTTTAGAGTGTGCGTTCACTATTAGACTTTATTAATAACTGCTCCTTCACGTTTGACTGCAGGTTTGTTTTGCTACAGCAGGTGCTTTTATCTTTCATTCCAGAAATAAAACAACTTCTTACCTTTTAATCTTAGACTAGATTAGATTCCACCTGGCTCAGCAGTTTATTTAAGTCAAGTGTTTTAAAAGTTACCAAAGGACACATGACATTTTCACTGTTGTTGTTTTTTTTCATTTCCAAGATAGATTTGATTTTCCATGGTAGATTTTATTTTGATCCAGTAGATTCTTTTATACAAATTAATAATTAATGTTTCTATTTTGCCATCAATATTTATTGTTTACAAAGGGTTGATTTTAGATGAAGGCACATCATAAGGAATTACAGTTACTTAACTGTGATATGGCTATATCTCATTATTTCCAAATTATTTTTTGTTTTCACTGGAAAATAAATATAATAAAAATGTATAATTCAATCAAATGAATAAAACCCATGGGAAAAATAAAGAAACACTTTTCATTATATTTACTTTTCTGATGTTTTTACATAAATTAAAAACTACTTTACAATGCTTTAAAACTGTGTGATGAATGGATTAAATGAAATACTATTAAATATTATTATATTGATATATATTATTATATGAGAGTATATGGCTTGCTGCCCAACAGGGATCTGATCAGATCATTTACTAGACATTTAAATAATGTGCTTCTTTTAAGCTTTTTCTTGATGCTCTCCAAGTTAAGGTAGTAATTAAATTAATTAATTAAAAAAATAATAAATAAAGGTGATCTAATTAAACAAGCAATACATGCAGCACTTTTACACATGTACAGCAGGTTCTCAGTGAGGATGACAGAAGGTTGGGTTCTAGCTTTACTTGCAGATACACTGAGCGTCTGGTTCATTAGAACAAGGTCAAGAGGGCCAAACCCACTCTCTACTGACCGTGATGAGCACCACCTCATTCCAATGTCCCTTACCCACCGTAAGATGACCTCAAGTGACCTACAGAGAGACTGGCGAGCGGTGGCTGGGGTGAAACGCACAGCGAGCATGGTTCTAAAAACAGGCTTCTGGAGGTCATTAGTGATTTTCTAAATAAACAGATCTAATACAATATCTGATCTGGAGTTTGGAGACATGGTTCCAGTAGTGTAGAGAATCAAACAGAACCAACACAAACCCAGAACCTGTACACCTAGAGACACTGATCATTTAGAGTTGTTCTCCTAAATTAATCCAGATTGGGGTCAGGGTTGGGGTGGGGTCAGTGGGGTTTGGATATACTTTCAGGATATACTTTCAAAATTACATGATGTAAAACTGAAGCTGATACACATGACTATTCACATAAACTACACCACTCTAATCTGTGACAATAAATATACTTCCCCCTTGCTGTTATTAAAATTATTACTATAATATAACTACACAATTATCAGTGACACCATTTGACATTTGAAGTTCTTGAAAGTCGAATATAATTTTAGGTCTTGTAGGTTGTAGCCTATTGTTACCAGTAGGAGGCAGCATGAGTACTGACTATGCTCTCAGTGTACGTGTCCTATATAGAGTAGTTCCTCTGAGATTCAAGTTACACTCCATTTCATGTTAACCCTGTTAATCAGGAAAAGTGATTCTCAAACAGGAAAGTAACTTAATTATATATTTTTAAATTCTATATCCACTTTTATTTGTATTAATGGCTGACAGGATTCTTTGGTCACTACTGTGGACTATAAAATATTGGATTAGAGATATACATGAGATTTCCCCAAGAATATATTTATATATATTAAATGAAATCTGCATATGTAATTCAGTAAGATGTAAACAGCTAGCGGTTTGATATGAAATGGTTTTACTTCACAGTGGTGGTGTTTTGACATGACCAGAGTCAAGGCACTCCAATGATAACATAAACTTTTACATATTTATAATACCTCGTCCAGCGTTTCTTATGAATTCCAGGCTACTAATAGGGAGTTTGTTCCTCCTTTGCTGCAGTAACAGCCTCTATGATTTTTTATGTGCAATAATTATATATTTTATGGTGGGCACTTTACCCCAGCTCACCACTGTCACTTTACAATTCATACTACACTGTTGTCAGGGTTTCTCAGGGGAGTTTGCCCCAGGACACTTCACGTTCTGGCCACCAGAGGACAACGTCACCATAATTCTAGTCAAGGCTCAGTACTTTTCCACTCCTGCCCCTGTTTTTCATTTTTCTCCTGGTTTTGTGTCGTTTTGCCCTATTAAAACCTGCCTAATGGATCCTATTCCTGTGCCTGAGCTCCCCTCATTACAACTGTGCAATCATACCAATGCTTATAGGTCCAAAGTTAATATAGCTTAGAGTATAATGTTCACACTGTTCACAGTAATACAGTGTTTATCATGTTTGTCTTGTGCAATGATGCACCATTGCATACATTTAGCAATAGTTTTTAATTTTTTTAACAATGTTCAGCATTTCAAGTTTTTTCCATATTTATTTAAAGTCTGTCTATGGTGCCTAGTATGTCTACCTGTTTTCTACATGCACTTGTCTTTGTTATGTTTCCACATTGGAGTCTGGAGAAACACAGTCCCGTTCAGCTGTGCACTACTTGTTATATAATCTGACCGACAATAAAATTCACTTTGACTGACTGTTCTAGGTAAGGCTTTACACAAGATGGTAGAACATTGTTGTGATAATTTTATTGCATTCAGCCACAGGATCATTAGTAAGCGTACATGCCAATGTTGGACGATTAGTTTTAGATCACTCCAACCCATCCTAAAGGTCCTGGATGGAGCTACAGCACTCAAGCTAATGCCGAGGGGCTTTATGCCCTACTAGCCATTAAGAATGGTGACTTGAGGTTAATTTGGCCAAAACTCATGTAGCCAAAACTGCTATAGTGATGTCTGAGCCGTTTTTAAAACAGACAGGAAAGCAGACAGGTAAAAACAGCTTGTGACCGCCAGCAGCCAATGAGCTTCATTTCCTTAGCCCAGCCGCTTTTGGTGCTCTTGCTTTCTTTCTAGTTTGTACTAAATAAGCTCAGCTTCGATTAATCTAATGGCTCCAATCTGGTTGCTGGTTTCACTTCTGTATATGAAATGTAAGTTTATGAAGTCCTTATAAATAGATTTCGTGCCATAAAGTGTTCATTGTATTTGGTCTTATTGTTTATTGTACTTGATAAAATGACATCTACTGTTCTCTTTATTATTATCTCTGATTTAATTCTGTCTTATAGGTCCTGTTCATGCTGAGGATCTTTCTAAAGGATCGTTTGTCTCAGT